>JAVHMZ010504575.1:0-16841 GCA_034782995.1 Amazona versicolor
CGCAGGAGATAGTGACTGAGCGTTGGCGTCCAGGTTAAAGCGAGCGCTAGCGAAGTGATCAGGGCCATGCCTACAGTCGTGGCGAGCGCGCGAAAAAAGATGCCCGTCACTCCTGTGATCGAGATCAATGGCAGAAAAACCACGATCGGCGTGATCGTGGAACCGGTTAGCGGAATGCGGATCTCGCGAAGAGCGCTACGGATCGCTTCGGCGCGAGGTTGACCGGCATCCCGGTGCATGACAATGTTTTCCACGACCACAATCGCGTCATCGATCACAAGTCCGACAGCTGCGGCGAGCCCTCCAAGTGTCATTAGATTAAAGCTCTGGCCCAACATTCGCATCGCGATAAACGTGACCCCAATGGTCGCTGGAATTACCAGCCCGGCTACTAACGAGGTGCCCCAATCGCGCAGAAAAAGCACCATGATGAGCGACGCCAAGATGAGTCCCAGGACGATCGCATCGCGGACACTCTTGATCGACTCCACAACAAGTTCCGACTGGTCATAAAACGGACGAATTTCAACACCGGGAGGTAAGCCGTCCCGCAGGTTGTCAAGTTCAGCCCGCACGGAATTGGCTACATCCACCGTGTTACTCGCGGGTTGACGGTATATATTCAGCAGGACCGCCGGTTTGCCATCCGCGGTAACAACGGTGTAGATGGGCATCACGCCGTTCTCTACGGTGGCAACATCCCGGATGTGGACCGCGGAACCGCTCGGCGTCGTTTTGATTACAATGTCACCCAGCTCGTCAAGACTCCTCGTCTGGCCGCTGACCAAAGTAAGCACCAATTGATGATTCGTTTCGATTAGTCCGGGCGAATCGATGATGTTACTCCGCGCCACGGCATCCAGGATGTTAGGAATGGTTACCGCCGTTTGGATCAACTTGCCCGGATCGGGTTGTATGTGAAATTCGGGAGTTTGTCCTCCTTGTACCACTACGGAAGATACGCCGCTCGCACGATTGAGACGGGGTTTAATGGTGTAATTCGCTAACTCCCATAATGTCGTCTGCGGAATCCTACTTGAAGTCAAGCTGTAGCCCAGGATGGGAAATGCCGCGAAGGTCAGCCGGTTCGCTATCAGTTTCGCGTTCGCCGGCAGACTGGTTTGCACCCGCCCGGCAGCGGCGTTGACTAACTCAAGAGTCTGGTACATATCCACATTCCAGTTGAAGAACAAATCGATCTCCGCGCTGCCGCGGCTTGTAACGGACGTGACGCGATCAAGCCCTGGTACTGTATTGACCGCCTCTTCGAGCGGCTGTGTCACGCGCACCAGCATCTGGTCGATAGGGTAGACGCCGACCTCTGCACTTACCACGATGCGAGGAAAGTCGGTATTGGGAAATACCGCCACCGGAATGGAGACGGCAAGATAAATGCCCACCGCGACAAATGTGAGAACGACAAATAAAATCGGCTTGCCGTGCCGCGCGGTCCAATGCTCGCCGTTCATTGTGGTTTCGGCTTTGCCGCTGACGGGGCCGCAGCGCCGGGAGTTTCCTCGTCTTCGGACGATTCTTCTACCGCTGTTGTAACAACCTGAACCTTCACATTGTCGTCAAGTCCCAAGCCACCGGTAATAACCACTTCTTCTCCGGGATTGACACCGCTGAGCACCTGAACCTGATTTCCTTCGCGGACGCCGGGCGCGATTTTGCGCCTGTGTACCAGCGAATCGGAGGACACAGTGAGGACCGAGACTCCTCCTTCCTCACCGGGTAACACGGCAGCGGCTGGCAATACAGTGGCGGCTTTGAAGACTTCGGTCGCGATGGCCGCATGGACCGTCGCGCCGGGTTTTAAATGCCCGTCTGCATTGTCGATCAAAATCCAAATCTGGATAGTTGTCGTGTTGGGGTCTGAAGCCGGGCTGACGACCGATACTCTGCCTTCCATCTCTTCCTTCACTCCCGCTTGCGAGAGCGTCGCAACTTGGCCGGTCTTCAGGGCAGACGCTTCGGTCTGTGGAACATTCACGCGGGCCACTAGCTTCGAAATGTCCACCACGGTCAGAAGAGGCGCTCCGGAACTTGCCATCTCGCCGGTATTCAGTGGCCGGTCCGCGATAACTCCCGAGATGGGACTAACAATGTGTGTATAAGATACCTGGGCTTCCTGCGCTTGCAGGTGTGCCTTGGCTGATTCTACTTGGGCCGCGACGCCCTGAATTTGATCCTTACGGACAGCTTGAAGAACTCTTAAGTGCTCCTGCGCGACACGGAACTGGCTTTCGGCCTGCGTATAAGCAAGTTGCGATTCATCCACCAGACGTCCGGCTAACGCGCCCTGCTTGAGTAACTGCTGACGGCTTTCAAATACCTTGCGAGCACTCTCGAGAGTCACGCGTGCCGCGTCAAGGTCGGTCTGTGCCTTAACGATGGCGTCAGGCACGGTGGAAGCTTCGGTGGTCCGCAAGTTCGATTCGGCCTGCGCGACTAATCCCTTGCTTTCCGCGGCGGCGGACACGAGATCGCGATTCTCCAACACTGCAAGAAGCTGCCCCCGTTTCACACGATCGCCGCGATTTACATAGAACTTCTGCACGGTCGCGGAGATCTTGGAAGTAACGCTGGCCTGCTCAAACGGGAACAATACTCCATCGCCTTGCACGATGCGGCGGACAGTGGCTTGCGTCACCGCGGTCACCTGCACCTGAGCGGGAGGTTTCTCTTGTTCCACGCTCTTATGACAGCCGGCAACACTAACTGCGAGGACAACCGCCAGAGTAAGTTTGCCCGTCATCAGTTAAAGCTCCCCGTCACGGTTTGAAGATTGGCAAGGGCAAGGCGATAACGGACTAATCCGTCGTCCGAAGCGTTTCGAGCCTGTAGATAGCTGGTTTGCGCGTCTACGAGTTCCAATATGGTCGATTCTCCGGCCTGGTACCGCAGCGTGTACAAGCGGAGACTTTCATTCGCCAGGTCAACTGCGCGCTTCAAAAGATCGATCTGTTCCCGCGCAACGCGAGCTTCGTCATAGAACCCACGAAGGTTCCTGACTAACATTCGCTGCGCGGAACTTAGCTCCACGGCGGCCTGCTTCTCTTTAAACTCACTTTGCCGGATCTTACTGCGCCGGATTCCCCAATCCCAAACCGGGATGTTCAAGCTTGCTGTGATGAAGTAACCAAGATTCGGCAACGGGCCGAGTTCCTTGAACGCGGCTACAGTGCTGTGAAGTGCGAAAGCGTTCGCCTCGATTCCATATACGGCGTCGACCGATAGAGTCGGGAGCAGCGATTGGCGTGCAATTGCGGTATCGAGCTGCCCGGCGCGAAGATTTTGAATAGCGGCGCTTAGAGCGGGGTTACTGCGCGCGGCGAGCGCTTCCGCCTCCGTATATGCGGGTAAATCGGGTGCCGTGCTTAAGTCATCGACAACGGTGAACTCATCACGGAAATCGCGAAAGAGCAGAACGGCTAAATCCAGCCGCGCATTTTCAATAGCCAGCTTCGCTTCTGCAACCGCCTGTTCTTGAGCGTTTTCCTGAAGCTGAGATTTCACCACGTCACTGTGGGCCGCCTCGCGTCCGCTCTCCAGTTCCTGACTGATTTTGAGTGACTGGCGGGCTTGGTCGAGCGCCTGCTGAGCGTTCGCCGACCTGCGTTGCGCGGCGATCACAGCATAGTAGTTTCCGGTCACCGTGGAGGCAAGGCCCCGGCGCGCCACCTCCTGCTTTGCGCGCGAGTAAGCTTCGAGCGCCGCCGCGCGCCGAACGGCCGTTCCCGCCAACGTACCCGGCGAAAAATCCTGGTGAATCACACCCCACTCACGGTAGACATGAACTCCGTCATTAGTTACAAAACGGCCCGACGCAATCTTCCCATCACCCTGCGTGCCGAGATATTCCGAGCGCCCCGATAATGAAGGGTAAAGAGCGGCGCGGGCCTGACGCGTCTCTTCCGTGGCTGAAATCGCATCGGCCTTCGCGGCGAGCAATGCCGGATCGTTAGTGTCGGCAAGCGCCAGCGCGTCCTTCAATGTGAGCACTTTCTGGGCGCATGCCGGTAAGACAAATGCCGCCAAGGCAAAAGCCATCACCGCTCTCATCGGCATCTACACTAACAGCGGAAGCTTAAGATAGTCTGAAAGACGAGCCTGCTCGCAAGATCGAATCGTGATTGAACATCCCTACTTTGCAGGCTCAAAGGCAGCGTAAGGTGCAGCTACTCATCGCTGAAGACGACTCTCGCATGTCCGCTCTGCTCTCTCAGGCGCTCACCGAGGAGGGACACGTCGTCCAGACAACAGGTAACGGTTCAGAAGCGCTGGCTCTCATGAGTACGTCTCTATTCGACACCGCCGTTCTTGACATCATGCTGCCGGGTCTGGATGGACTTGCGGTCGCGCGCAAATTGCGGGCTTGCGGAAATCGCACACCCATTCTCTTCCTGACCGCCCGAGATCGCATCTGCGATATAGTGAACGGTCTGGATGCCGGTGCTGACGACTACCTGACAAAGCCGTTCGCACTGGATGAGTTACTCGCCCGCGTCCGCGCCCTTTGCCGTCGCGGCCCCGTCGCTACTTCTGTCATTCTGTCAGTAAGCGACCTGAAACTGGACACGGGAGGCCGAATCGCCTCGCGCGCGGGCCGCGCGATCGCACTTACCCGGAAACAATATCTTCTGCTGGAACTGCTTATGCGAAACGCCGGCCGCGTTGTCCCACGCGATGTCATCTTGACTAATATTTGGGGTTACCAATCGAATGTTGAAGAGAATACGCTCGAGGCGTTCGTATCGTCGCTTCGCGCGCGCGTGGATCAAGGCTTCGGCTGCAAACTCATCCATACCGTTCGCGGCGTCGGTTATGTGATCCGGCAAGGTGCCGAGTGAATCAGCCGCTCTCGATTCGCGCCCGTCTTACTTGGTGGTTCTCCTTCGTGCTAGTTGTATGTCTGGCTGCCGCGGGAGTTACTGTCTGGCTGGTACTCCGCCACAGCATGATGAGTAATGTCGAACGGGAACTGCGCGGACGGCTTGCCGGAATCGATCGCATTCTGCGGAATGAATCCCCCGCGGGAACTCCACCGCTGGTGCGGATCGAGTTGGAAGAATACGCGGCCGGCCTCACCGGGGAGCAATCGGTAGCCTGCTGGGATGCAAACGGCAGAGTCGTATTCAAATCTCCAGGCTCGCCACACGGGCGATTCCGGTTTGCTCGCGCGGACGTGAACCTGAGCGGTCATGCTTACTTACTGGAAGTGGGTAGCTCCCTTGAGTCTTTATTCGAAACACTCCGTCTACTCGCGGGAATCATGCTGGTTTTGACGCCCCTGGTCCTGTTATTGGCGGCGACCGGCGGATGGTGGCTCAGCCGGCGCGCTCTAAGTCCCGTAGATGCGATGACGCGCGAAGCGAATCAACTAGGCATTCGGAACTTATCGGCGCGTTTGCCGGAGCCGCGCACCGGTGACGAGCTGCAACGCTTCGCCCAAGCTTGGAATCAATTACTGACGCGGCTTCAAGGAGCTGTCGAACGCCTCGCACGATTCACCGCGGACGCGTCCCATGAGCTGCGCAGTCCTGTCGCGCTGATACGAACCACCGCGGAACTCACCCTTCGCCAGGCTCGTTCTCCCGAGCAATACCGCCACGCCCTTTCGCAGATCGGCATCGAATCCTGCCGCATGACCGATCTCATCGAAGACCTGCTTGCGCTGGCGCGATCGGATGAAGGCATGCCGAATCTGGAACCCGTGCAGTTAGACGCGGTCATTGCGCAAGCCTGCGCCGAGAAGACCGACATGGCCGATAACAAAGGCGTCTCGCTCACTATCCTCAACAGCAATGGTAATGTTCAAGTCTTCGCGAACCCGCCTATGTTGAGACGCATACTGACTCTGCTGGTGGATAACGCCGTAAAGTACACGCCGCCGGGAGGGACGGTGCGGGTGCAGACGCGCCATACGGGGGACTCCGAAGTTACAGTCGAGGTGTGCGACACCGGGACGGGTATCGCGACCGCCGATCTGCCGCATATCTTCGAACGCTTCTGGCGCGCCGATCCCGCGCGTTCCGCGGGAGGCGTCGGATTGGGATTAGCCCTTGCTAAAGCGATCGCGGAAGCGCACGGAGGCGTGCTCGAAGTAGAGACCGCTCCCGGGCAAGGCTCCACGTTCCGATTTCGGCTGATGGCGCTTGCCGATCAGTCCACGAGAGGCGCGGGACTCGCACTCCGCGCGCTCGATTGACGCACGATCAGACGAGGCTGGATCAGAACCGATTTCGGCGGCGGAGCGCTTTTGGCCACGATGAGCTTGAGCGCCAAGCTGCCGGCGAGGAAGCCGATCTCCTGGCTCTGCTGGTCGACCGTAGACAGGGGAACGTGCAGAAACTTCGCATAGCGGACATTGCCCGCGCCCACAATCGCAACATCCTCCGGGACGCGCAACCCGGATTCCAAGATGGCCTGCATGGCGCCCATCGCGGTCGGGTCGTTATAACAGAACACCGCATCGGGCCGCGGATCGGTCGCCAGAAGCTGCTTCATCGCTTCGTATCCGGTATCGTCACTGGCGGCATCCACGTGTTCGCGGTGGATCACGTAACGTGGATCGGCCATCAATCCCGCGTGTTCCAGAGCCTGCCTGTAGCCTTGAAAACGTCCGATGGCCGTGCTGATATCGGGGCCGCCGATGTGCGCGATACGCCGGCATCCCATCTCGATCAGATGCGCCGTCGCGAGCAGGCCAATGCTTTCGTCATTCGCGCCTACGAAGTTGACGCTCGCGTTGGCGGGCCGCCGATCCACCAGCACCAGCGGAGTTTTCACCTTCTCCAGGCTGCTGAGGTAATCGTGACGGACCTGCGAAGAAGCCAGAATCAGCGCATCCACGCGTCTGGCGAGTAACTGATCGATGGCGCGCAACTCCCGGTCCCGATCTTCATCCGAGGACGAGAGAATCAAGCTGTAGCCGCGATGGTGCAAAACCTTGGAGAGAGCCGTAGCCACTTCGCCGAAGAACGGATGCACGAGGTCGGGAACCACCAGGCCTACGGTGTGGGTCCGGCCCGTCGCCAAAGCGCGCGCCGCCAGATTAGGACGATAATTGAGTTCCTGCATGCGCTTCCGGATGCGGTCGCGCGTGGTCGAACTGATATCGGGATGATCGCGAAGAACTTTGGAGACCGTTCCGATGGAGACGCCCAGTTCGCGAGCGATATCCTTCATCGTTACGTTCATCAACGAATTGTCGCATGAGGGCGCGTTGCGGGTTTACCATCCAAGTATTGGGCGGACCAGGATCCAGACGCTTGCAACTTCTCTTGGCGGCTTTTGCAGTCGCGGCTGCGGCTGTTGTCTTGGGAGCGGTGTCCGCGAATCCCGCATCGATCTACTTCGAGCATCGATCGATTCCGTTCCGGCTGGAGAGCGATGAAACCGCCGTCCGTCATTTTCCATCGACCATGGCGGGCGGAGTTGCCGTCTTCGATTACAACCGCGATGGACGTCCCGACATTTATTTCACTAACGAAGCTAACCTCGCGACGTTGAATAAGGACTCGCCGAAGTTTAGTAACAAGCTTCTTCGTAATGACGGGAACGGCAAGTTCACAGACGTAACGGAAGTAAGCCATCTGGCGGGCAGCGGGTTCGATAACGGCGTGGCTGTAGCTGACTTCGATAACGATGGTTACTCCGATTTGTTTGTCGCGGGCGTGCATCGGAATACGCTGTACCGCAATAACGGGGACGGCACCTTTACCGACGTTACCGCGCGCGCGGGATTGACAGGCAACGATAACGAATGGGCCGTAGCGGCGGCTTGGGTCGATGTCAATCGCGATGGTCTGCTCGATCTCTTCGTCGTCAATTACGTTCAGTGGAGTTATCAACGCGAACCGATCTGCGCTTACCACGGGTTTGCGGATTACTGCGCACCCACGTTCTATAAAGGGCTGGCGAACCGGTTGTATCTAAATCGAGGCGCGGGCAAATTTGAGGATGTTTCGGAGCAGTGGGGAATCCGGGCCCACGTGGGCAAAGGGATGGGCGTGGGTGTTGCCGATTACGATCTGGACGGCAAGCCCGATCTGTTTGTCACCAACGACGGCTATTACAACTTCCTGTTTCATAACACCGGCTCGCGGTTTGAAGAGTCGGCGCTACCGGCGGGCGTGGCGGTGATGGAGGACGGAAACTTCATTTCGGGAATGGGACTGGATTTTCGGGACTTCGATAACGACGGCTATCCTGACATCTCGTTTGCCGCTCTCAACAATCAAACCTTTCCCGTTTTCCGGAACCTGCAAGGGAAGGAGTTCCGCGAGATTACTTTTGAAAGCGGGATGCGCGCGGCCAGCGTTGCGCGATCGGGCTTCGGCGCGGGGCTCTACGACTTCGATAACGACGGCGCGAAGGATCTGTTCGTCACCGGAGGACATGCGCTGCTGAAGCCGCTGGGCGCGGAGTCCGATCAGTACAACGTGATCTTTCGCAATCTGCAACCGAGCGGCGGAGTGAGCGTCAGATGGCGCGCTCTCATCGAGGAAGCCGGTTTAAGCGCGGGCCCGCCGGGACGCCATCGCGGCTGTGCGTTTGGCGATTTCGATGGAGACGGCCGCGTAGACGTGGTGACTACCGCGCTTGGCCGGGACGCGGAACTCTGGTTGAATCGCAGTAAAGGGTCGGGGCACTGGCTGGACATTTCGCTTGAGGGCACGGTGAGCAATCGGGATGGAATTGGAGCCAGAATTCAGCTCAAGACACCGCGCGGTCTGCAATTCAACCACCGCACTACCAGCGTCGGCTACGCGTCGTCGAGCGATGGGCCGGTCCATTTCGGTGTGGGTGCCGATACCCGCGCCGATGAAATCGAGATTCGGTGGCCCTCCGGCATTTTGCAGACTTTGCGCAATGTGGACGTCGATCGCGTGCTGCGCGTCAAGGAACCGGCGCGCTGAGCGGAGCCGAAGCATTCCCGCGCAGAGCTTCCAAGCGATCCACTGTGGCCTTCTCGCGAGCGCCGTCTTCAAACCTCTTGAGGCGATAGTACAGAGCGGAAAGCTCGATGTGCGGCTGCTGCCAATCGGGTGCGCTCTTCACGACGGCTTCCAGATCGCGAACGGCATCGGACGGGCGATCCTGGGCGCGTTCCACCAAAGCTAACTCAAACCTTGCCAAGGCCGAATTCGGGTCGTAACGCAACGCCAGGTGCAGGTGATCGGTGGCGGCCTCCAGGTGACGGTCGAAGTAAAGAATGGCGCCGAGATATAAGTGCGCGTTGGAGTCTTTGGAATCCTGCTTGAGCGCGATCTGCAACTCCGCGGTTGCGCGCGCGAAGTCTCCCAGATGTTCGAGGATCATGCCGCGCAAGGTATGGCCGCCGGCGATGCCGGGCTTCAGTTGCAACGCCTGGTCGGCATCGGCAAGCGCCAAGTCGAACTGGCTGAGCTTCAGACGCGTTTCGCTCGCGAGCAGATAGGCGGAGGGATCGTGATTCGCCGCCGCCACTTTATCCACTCGTTCGACGCCTTCTTCGAGTCTGTTCGCGCGAATCAAAGCCGATCCCAGCACCCAGCTCAGATCGAGATCGCCGGGGTTGGCGGCTTCCACTGCGAGCGCGGCCGCGATCGCTCCGGCGGTGTCTCCCAGCGCGAGCTTGCAATCGGCCAGAAGAGTGGCCACGCGGGCATTCGCTAGCTCCGCGGCCGCCAGAGAAGAAAGCTCGTCGATTGCGCCGCGCGCATCTCCGCTCTCTCGAAGAGCCAGCGCCAGATTCATGCGGATCGCCGCGTCATCGGGAGCTTGCTTGAGGGCCGTGCGGTATTCCGCGATCGCTTCGCGCCAGCGACCCTCTGACGCCAGCGCCGCGCCCAGATTGACGTGCAAGGGGAGTGCGTCCGGATGGCTTTGCAGCATCTGACGATATAAGCTGATCGCTAGGGAGTTATCGCCGCGGTTCTGCGCTGCGACGGCCTGTTGAAAGGTTGCCGCCGGATCGGGTGATTGCGCCGACAAGCAGAGTACGCATAGACCGCACGCGAATGCGCGAAGCATCCGTTCCAGCATAGTAGAACGGGAAGAAGAACGAACGGACACATGGGCGATCTCAACGTTTCCCGCAGACGCCTGCTGCAAGGCGCGGCGGGCGCACTCCTGTTACAAGCGGCGCACCCGCGCGCGTTCATCCTGGACGGCGCAACAGTGGACCCTCAGTCGATCTGTCTGGCTTCATCGGGCACCGCCTTTCCGCCAACGCTCACGCGATTTCTCGCCAAGTTAGATCCGGCGGCGGACGATTTTCCCACCGAGGGCTATGCCTTCGAAATCGGCCGGGTGCTCGAAGGTTGGAGCGCGGTGTTGCGCAACTCGGCTCATGATCTGCAACCGATCGCAGCGGCATTTGCAGACGGCATCGCCGGCCGCTCGCTTGTTCCTTCCGAGTTTCAGCCCCTTCGCGCGGCCGGGCCGCTTCGAATCGAGCGCCGCGTGTTTCCAGGCCCGGCGATCGCAGGCCGCGAGGCATTCATCGAAAACCTGCGCGCGTACCTGGCGTCATTCGCCGTCTTGGAAAACGTCGAGTTGCTGATCTACGGCATTCGCGTTCAGGCCGAAACACCGTTAACCGTAGAGACCGAGTTGCGATGCGACCTCGTGGGAACGGACGCGCAGGGTCATCGCGAGCAGCGCGTCGGTTCCTGGCGAATGTCGTGGCGAAAGAGCGGCGGCGCGGCTTGGAAGGTTCTGCGCTGGGAAATGCTGCCGGAGATCCGCAGCCAGTTGGAGGGTCGCGGATTCACGGACATCACCGGGCGTTGTATTGATCGCGGTGCCGAAGGAGCACAGCAGCTCGCGCACGGAATCGATCATTGGCGAACCGTGCTCGATGGCTCGTGCGGCATCGATGTTTATGGCAATCACGGCGTGGCGGTGGGAGACATCGACGGCAGCGGATTCGACGGCTTCTACATCTGCCAGCCCTCGGGGTTACCGAATCGTCTTTACCGCAATCGCGGGGACGGCACATTCGAAGACATCACGAGCAAGTCCGGAACCGGCATTCTGGATGGAACCGCGTCCGCATTATTCATCGACTTCCAGAACCGCGGCAAACAGGACCTGCTGGTGGTGCGCAGCGCGGGCCCGCTCTTGTTCGTGAATGAGGGCGATGGCCGCTTCGCACCGCGCCCGGACGCATTCCGCTTCGAACGGCCGCCGCAGGGCACATTCACCAGCGCCGCCGCCGCGGATTACGATCGCGATGGATTCGTGGATGTCTACTTCTGCGTCTACAGTTATTACCAGGGTCTAAACCAATATCAATTTCCCACGCCTTATTACGACGCGAAGAACGGACCTCCTAACTTCCTCTTCCGCAATCGCGGCGATGGAACGTTCCAAGACGTCACCGTCGCGAGCGGCATGGACCGCAATAACGATCGCTTCAGCTTCGCCGCTGCCTGGTGCGACTCGCGCAACAACGGGTGGCCGGATCTCTACGTTGCCAACGACTTCGGGCGCAAAAACTTTTATCGGAACAATGGCGACGGGACCTTCACTGACATCGCGGCGGAAGCAGGCGTAGAAGACTACGGGCCGGGGATGAGCGTCTGCTGGCTGGACTATGACAACGACGGCCTGCAGGACGTCTATGTCGCCAACATGTGGTTGATGGAAGGCAAGCGAATCACGGCGAGCGACGAATTCCTTCCTGCGGCGTCGCCCGACATTCGTTCCATTTACCGGAAACACAATGCCGGAAATTCGTTGTATCGCAATTCCGGTCATGACACGTTTCAAGAGGAAAGCGTGAGTGCGGGATCTGGCATGGCTCGCTGGTCGTGGTCCTGCGCAGCCTGGGATTTCGATTACGATGGCTTCCCGGATTTGTACGTCGCGAACGGCTTTGTGTCCGGCCCGAATCGTTTCGACCTCCAAAGCTTCTTTTGGCGACAGGTGGTGCAACGCTCGCTTACTCCCGCTGGAGCGTCCCAGGAGTATGAGGCTGCCTGGAACGCCGTAAACGAACTGGTTCGCGCCGATTACTCCTGGAGCGGCTATGAACGAAATGTCTTCTACGCCAACAATGGAGACGGAACATTTTCGGATATCTCGGGCGTGTTGAGACTGGATTTCCGGGACGACAGCCGCGCCTACGCTCTCGCTGACTTCGATCGCGATGGACGGCTCGAGTTCGTTCTAAAGAATCGCACCGCGCCGCAGATGAGAATTCTGCGGAATGAGATGGAGAAGCTCGGAAATCGTCTGAGCATCAAACTCACGGGCAAGGTCAGCAACCGCGATGCGATTGGCGCGACCGTCACTGTCTCCGCGGGTGAGCGCCGCAACGTGCAGTTCGTTTCCGCGGGGTCGGGTTTCGCCTCGCAGCATACCAAGGAGTTGTTTTTTGGGTTGGGAGATTGGGCGGAGCCGGTTGCTGTTTCCGTGCGCTGGCCGACGGGCAAGGTCGAGAGCTATCGGAACGTGCCCATCGACCGAAGGATTGAGATCACGGAAGGCGCGTCGGAATTTCAATCGTCACTCTACCGCCAGCATCGCGCAAGTAACGGCCCCGAGCCGCTTACCGCGCCCGATTCTCCCTCCCGCGCTAACACATGGCTGCTTCATCCCGTATCCGGCCCGGAGATCGAGTTAACAGCGTTAACCGGAACCGCGCGCACATTAAGTTCTTTTCGAGGCAAGCCGGCGTTACTCAGCTTTCTCAACTCGGATTGCGCGGAAAGTTCGAAGCTAGCGACTTTTCTGGCGTCGCATTTCGATCGGTATCGTTCCGCCGGCCTCGCTGTCATCCCCGTGTTCGCCGGCCGCATTGCGAACGACGTGCCGCTCTCGGCCTTCTCTGCAGGAGAGAAAGGGATTGGAGCCTGGAATGTGCTGTGGCGCTACCTGTTCGATCGCCGCCGCAACATGCCGTTCCCTGCGTCATTTTTGCTTAACCCCGATGGCGCAATCCTGCGGACCTACGAAGGAATAGTTGAACCTGGACAAGTCCTTGCGGATTGGAAGAGCGCGTCCGCGGATACAGCCGCGCAACAGTTCGCTCGCGCCTTACCGTTCGAAGGGCCGTACTACGGCAACGCCATGGCACATAACTACTTCACGGATGGCATCGCATTCGTTCAATACGGTTATGAAGACGCAGCCGAACAGTCGTTTCGCGCGGTGCTGAAGACCGATCCAAACCATTCTGGCGCATGGTTCAATCTCGGAACAATCTATCTTGGTAAGAAGGTATTCGCGGAAGCGCGCCGCTGCCTGCAGGAGGCGGTGCGTCTCAATCCGCGGGATTCCGATGCCTGGAATAATTTGGGCATGATCGCCGGCGAAGAGCAGGATTATGAGCAGGCGCTCGAGTATTTCCGGAAAGCGAGCAGCGCCAATCCGAATCATGCACTCGCGGTGCAAAACATGATCCGCATCCTGCAGTATCAGGGACGAGCCGCGGAGGCGCAAAGCATGCTGGAGGAATTGATCGCGCGTGCACCAGGGAATTCCGATCTTCACCTGGGCTTAGGAATGGCGCTGGTTGCGCAGAAGAATCTGGAGCGTGGCCGGGAAGAGCTCGAGACCGCGGTACGGCTTTCGCCCAATAGCGTCGATGCCTTAAACGACTTGGGAGCGCTGCTGCTGCGCACCGGCCACGCCGCGGAAGCGCTCGATAAGTTTTCCCAATGCCGTAAGCTTGCCCCGGATTACGAGCGCGCCTACCTGAACACAGCGATCGCGTATAAAGCGATGGGACAGCAATCGAAGGCGCGAGAAGTGCTCGAAGACTTTCAAACTCGGCATCCGGACAACACAGAAGTTCGGAATGCTTTAGACAAGCTTCGCTAACCGGTCGCCCTTATTTCGCAATACCGAGCGCGGCCCTTGCGATTGCGTTGTTGGGATCGACGAGCAGGACTTTCTGGAACTCCAGTGCGGCGCGATCCCTGAGATCCAATTGCAAGTAAGCGTTCGCGAGCGCGCAGCGCGCCTCGACATTTGCCGGTTCCAAAGAGAGCGAGCGCAACAACTCGCCCACCGCGCCCAAGCTATCGTGCGCGGCCAGCAAGCGGCGCGCGAATTCGAAGTGTGCGGGCGCTGTGTCTTCGCCGGATCCCAGCGCGGGCTGAGAGACCCGGGATGCAGCCGGGCGAGTGGTGCCAGAAAGCGCCGCCTGGATCTTCGCGTCATTAGGCGCGAGCTGCGCCGCCCACGCGGTCGCGACACGCGAGCTTTCCCGGTCACCCATTCGCTCCAGTACGCGTCCGAGATCGAACCAGGGTTCGGCGCGGCCCGGCAGCAGAGACGCGGCTTTGATGAACTCTTTTTGCGCGGAGGCGAAATCGCCGCCATCGGCCTGCACCAGCCCGAGGTTGTGATGGCCAAGTCCGAAGTCGGGCGCAAGCCAAACTGCGTTCTGTTCCAGCTTCAGGGCTGACGCCAAATCGCCCTTGGCCGCGGCGTTCAGGCCTTCATTGGTCAAGCGCGATGCCTGCGTGTTTCGCGACGCGCGCTCCGTCAGTTCTTTCACCTGTTCCCGCTCCACGGCAGCTTGCTTGCTGTCTCCGTGCGCCTGCAGAATCTTCGCGAGCACGTAGTGCGCGTTGCTGGAATCCGGGTCTTCCCGAAGCGCTCGCCGCACGGTGATTTCGGCCTCGCTGCTCTTACTCTGTTTGAATTCCAATGTCGCGAGAGCGACCGCGGCCGCTGAATAAGACACGCGCGCCGACTCCGCCAGCCGGTACTCTTCCGCAGCTTTGTCCGAGTCGTTCTTCTGCTCCCAAGCCGCGCCCAGGTTGTCATGCGCGCTGGCCAAAGCCGGGTTGAGCTCGATGGCGCGCTTCAGTGCCGGCAGCGCTCGATCGACATCGTCTCCGGCAAGCAAACCGGCGCCGAGATAGTTCCAAGCCTCTGCGTAATCCGGCCGAAGTTCGATGGCTTTGCGGAATGCCGCGATCGCGCCGGGCCAATCGAGTTTGCTTTGCGGATCGCCAACAAGCGCGAGTCCGAGATTATAGTGCGCTTCGGCGAAATCCGGCTTGAGCGCGAGGGCGCGCCGGAATGCGGATTCGGCGGCTCTCAGATCGCGTGTTTGTCCCAGCAACAAGCCAAGCTGGAAGAATGCATTGGGCGAGTCAGGGTGTTGCAAAACGGCGGACTGCGCTTCGGCCATAGATCGCGGAATGATCGCGGCCGGGCAGGCGTGGTCCGCTTTCGGCGAATCGGCATTCGTCTCAAAGCCCGCGAGCAAAGCGGCCGCCGCGGCGTTCTTATCCTCGCTTCGCGCGCCGTGCAGCTTCCGGTACGCGGCTAAGTGCTCCGCCGCGAGATCCGCGCGACCCATTCGCCGGTAGGCCTGCGACAAGCGATATTGCGCGTCCTCCATCGAAGGGTTTAGCTGCACGGTCTTCTCGTATTCCAGCGCTGCTGCCCGGTAATCCTGACGTTCGAAGTAAAGCGCGCCGAGTTGGAAATGCGCGTTCGCAAGCGTCGGGTCCAGCGCGACCGCTCGGTTCAAAAGCTTCTCGATCGTGGCCGTGCCGGTGGACCTGTTTTGAATCAAGCTTGCCGCGTAAACGTAAGCGGCATACCCGTTTTGGGGCGCGAGTTCCGCAAAGCGCCGGAAGGCCTCTTGCACTTTTTCGGCCTGCGCGACTGAGGCCTCGAACGCCAGTTCGAGAAAGCGATAAGGATGCGAGTTAGCCGGGTCCAGCGCAGTTGCCCGCAGCAGCGCATCGACCGCTTCCGAAGCATTGCCGGAAAGGAACTCAGCGACACCGCTGCCGATCCATAGCTGGGAGGAGCTTGGCATGCTGTTCCGCGCTTTTCGGAACACCGCCGCAGCGTCCTTCGGTGCGCCACTCAGAATGAGCCCGTATCCAGCGCTGAACCAGTCATGCTCGGTAGCAGCGGGAGTAGTTTCGAACTCCTTCGCCATCCCAAGAAAGGCAGCGCGCGCCTTCTCAAACTGTCCGCTCGAAAGATAGGATTGAGCGATTTTCCGTTCGGACTCGCCCGCGCAGTCGTTTTGTCCCGACGGCTGCACGGACGACATCCCAGCGATCAATCCCGAAGCCGCGGCCGCCTGCGCTGGCGCTGAGTATCCGCCCGGATCGATCAGCCCGCGCACGCCGGATGCCTGAAGCTGAAGAGCAGGTCCGGTTTGCGCGGCGATGACGAAGTCGGCGCTAACACCGGCTTCGGTCACGCGAACATTTCTGTCGGTTTTGTTGTAGCCCGGAAATGTGGCCCTGACGAGATAGCTGCCCTCGGGAAGGGAATCGATGTGGAAGCTCCCGTCACCGCCGGTCTCCGTGCGTGCGATCTCGGGGCCGGCTTCCGCCGTACGAACGGAGATCGTCACGCCTTGGATCGCGCCGCCATGCGTATCGCGAACCACGCCCGCAATGCGTCCGCTACTTGCCGCGAACAAAACCGCCCCGGACAGCAGAACCCAGGCTATCCAAACTCGACCCGGCACGGTTCACCTTTGCGCAACCGGACAGCCACCGAGCCGTCAGCGATGCGCTCCATCGGAACAACCGATTTGCCGGAGCGAACGTTCACGATGTTCTGTCCTTTAGGCGCGCGCAATCTCCATTGATTGTCGCTGAACGGCCGCAGTTCCACGGACGCTGCCTTTCCATTTTTCCAGGCTAGATCTACTTCCACGCCGCCGCGTGCACGCAGGCCTTTCACTTGGCCATCCAGCCACATGGTGGGCAGCGCGGGCAGGAAATGCAAGTAGTAGAAATCGGCGCTCGGGCTCGCCGCGTGATCGTACGGCAGATGACTTTGCAGAAGCATCTCCGTGATGCCGGAAAGAGCACCGAAGTTACCGTCGATCTGGAATGGCGGATGCGCGTCAAACA
>JAVHMZ010504681.1:0-16824 GCA_034782995.1 Amazona versicolor
CGCTGGCCTAACCTCGGCGCAAGCCCGAAGCGTCGCCAGCGGTTATTCCTTCGACGACGCGGTGGAGCAACAGGCTAAGCTCGCGGCGGGGGGAACGGATCTAATCCCCTTCAACGACCCGCGCTATCCGCAGCGCCTGCGCGACATCTTCGACCCGCCCCTGGTGCTGTTTGCGCGGGGAAAGATGGAGCTGCTGAGTTCCCATGGGATTGCACTGGTGGGCACGCGCCGCCCTACTCCCTACGGACTGGCTGCAGCGGAGCGTTTAAGCTCGGACTTAGCCAAAGCCGGGTTGACCATCGTCTCGGGCCTGGCACGGGGCATCGATACGACGGCGCACCTGGCTGCGTTGGCTGAAGACGAAGGACGGACCATTGCCGTACTCGGGTGCGGGGTTGACATGATCTACCCGGCCGAGAACCGCCGTCTCTACGGCGAGATCGCCGCCCGGGGCCTCTTGCTTTCCGAGTTCCCGATGGGTGCTCCGGCCTATCCACAGAATTTTCCCGTGCGCAACCGCATCGTGAGCGGGCTGTCGCTCGGTGTCGTGATTGTGGAGGGAGCGCAGCACAGCGGATCCGCCATCACCGCCAAGCTGGCGATCGACCAGGGACGGGAGGTGTTTGCTGTCCCTGGGAACATCACCAACAAAATGAGCTGGGGGCCAAACCTGCTTATTAAGGATGGCGGGGCCAAGCTCGTCCAGGAGTGGACCGACATCACCAACGAGCTTCCAGCCGGCGTACGGCGCGATCTGGTGGAGCGGGCCCAGCGCAAGCTGATGGAAGAGACGGGCGAAATCCCGCTGCCGGAGCCTGATTCCGACGCGGGAACACCCCAGCGGCAGTTGCAGCAGCGAGTTCTGAGAACACTAAAAGTTGATACCCCTCAACAACTTGACGCGCTGCTTGCAACTTTTGAGGAAGTCTCCTCATCCGAGTTGATCGGCGCCCTGTTTGATCTGCAAATGGCAGGCGAAGTCCGGCAGTTGCCGGGCAAAAGCTTTGTCCGGGTGTGGTAAAACAGAAGGCGTTCTTTCAGAGGGTCCCCACCCTCGGACTCGTATTACAGGCAAACGGCAAGTTTTATGGCTAAATCTCTCGTCATCGTGGAATCCCCAGCGAAGGCGAAAACTATCGGGAAATACCTCGGCAAACAATATATTGTCAAGGCTTCGCTGGGTCACGTAAAAGACCTTCCGAAGAAAGATCTGTCCGTTGATGTCGATCGAGACTTCACTCCGAAATACGAGGTGATTGAAGGCAAGAAGAAGCTGATTTCGGAGTTGAAGCAGGCAGCGAAAGATGTGGATTCGGTTTACCTCGCAGCCGACCCGGATCGCGAAGGCGAAGCCATCTGTTGGCATCTGAAAGAAGAGCTGGAGCCGAAAAAGGCAGGGAAGCCCGCAATCTTCCGCGTGATGTTCAACGAAATCACGGCGAACGCGGTAAAGCGCGCCTTCGACAAGCCGATGCAGGTAAACGAGCATCTGGTGGAAGCCCAACAGGCTCGGCGCGTGCTCGATCGGCTGGTGGGCTACAAAATCTCTCCGCTGCTTTGGGATAAGGTCCGGCGCGGTCTGTCGGCCGGCCGCGTGCAAACCGTCGCGTTACGTGTGATCGTCGAGCGCGAGCGCGAGATCAAGGCCTTCGAGCGGCAGGAATACTGGTCGATCGACGTCGGTCTCAATGCCAAGAAGCCGCCGGTTCTCAATGCTCACCTAAGCAAGATCAGTGGGGAAACTGCCTCGATCACCAATGGTGAACGCGCCAACGGCATCGTTTCCGATCTGGCGGACGCGGCTTACATCGTTCGCTCGGTGGGTACCCGCGAAAAGCGTCGTAATCCGGTGCCTCCGTTCATCACGTCAACGCTGCAGCAGGAGTCCTCCCGCAAGCTTCGTTTCAGCGTCAAGCGCACCATGATGCTGGCCCAGGGCCTCTACGAAGGCAAGGAGCTTGGCAAGGAAGGCTCGGTCGGCCTCATCACTTATATGCGTACCGATTCCACTCGCGTATCCGATGATGCGCTGGCAGAGGTACGCGGCATGATCGCGGATCGCTACGGAAAGGATGCTCCGGCTTCGTACAACTATCTTCCCGAGAAGCCGGTTGTCTATAAGACCAAGAAGGACGCGCAGGACGCGCACGAAGCCATCCGTCCCACCTCCGTGCTGCGAACGCCGGAGTCGCTCGAGAAATTCCTGGCCGAAGACGAGCTGAAGCTATATCGCCTGATCTGGATGCGGTTTGTGGCATCACAGATGAATCCGGCCGTGTTCGACCAGACCACCATCGATATCGACGCCAAAGGAAAAACAGGCGAGCAATATCTGTTCCGCGCCACCGGGAGCGTGCTGAAGTTCGATGGCTTCCTGCGCGTCTACGAGGAAGGCAAAGATGCCAAGGACGAAGATGACGAGGAACTGAAGCACAAACTTCCTGCTGTGAGCGAGGGCGAAACTCTCCGCTTCAAGGAGATTCGTCCGGAGCAGCACTTTACCGAACCGCCGCCGCGCTACAACGAGGCGACACTCGTGAAGAAACTGGAGTCCGATGGTGTCGGTCGTCCTTCTACCTACGCTTCGATTCTGACCACCATTCAGGACCGTGAGTACGTCCGCAAAGACGGCGGCAAGTTTTCTCCCACAGAGCTGGGGATGATCGTCACCGATCTGCTGCTTGAAAGCTTCAACGATCTGTTCGACGTGAAGTACACCGCGCGAATGGAAGAGGAGCTGGACGAAATCGAAGACGGCAAGGTAGAGTGGCGTGTCGCCATGGCGGAGTTCTACGGCCGCTTCCAGCAAAACCTGGAACACGCTGCACGTACCATGCGCGACGTGAAGCGTATGGAGGAGCCTACCGAGTACATTTGCGAAAAATGCGGTAAGCCCATGGTCATTAAATGGGGTAAGCACGGGCGCTTCATCGCGTGTTCCGGCTATCCCGAATGCACCAATACCCGCGAAGCCACCTCGGAACTCGAAGGCGCGGGCGAAGTCACGGAGCAGGACGAAGCCGAGTACTGCGGCAATTGCGGCCGGCCCATGGTTCTCAAAAAGGGTCGTTTCGGGCAGTTCTTCGCGTGCTCCGGTTATCCCGAATGCAAAACCACGAAGCAGATCGGCGGCGAGCAACGTAAGGATGTGCCACTCGAGGAAACCTGTCCTCAGTGCAGCAGCAACCTGGTGCAGAAGTTTGGGCGCTACGGCGAGTTTGTCGCGTGCAGCAATTACCCCACGTGCAAATACGTGAAGCAGAAGACCATCGGTGTCCCCTGTCCCAACTGCTCGGAAGGCGAGATTGTCGAGCGGCGCTCCAAGCGCGGTAAGACGTTCTTTGGATGCAACCGCTACCCCGACTGCGATTTCGTCGCCTGGGGTAAGCCCATCCCGGAGAAGTGCCCGGAGTGCGGCAGCAGCTATCTCATCGAGAAATACCTGAAAGCAGGCCCGGTCGCACAATGCCCGAACGGTGAATGTAAGTTTAAAAAGCCCTTAGAGGTGGACGTTCAATCCAGTGTTGCGTAAGCCGCGGCTCTCTGCTGCAAACGCAGACTTTCGATAACACCCAACCTGCCAACTAGCCTTTTTCATGGCCAAACCAATGTCAGCCGAGCGCAAGCGCCTGGCTGAGTCCGAAGCCAGGACCAAATACTGGGCACGTTGGGGCCCCTTCCTGTCCGAGCGTGCCTGGGGCGTGGTCCGGGAAGACTACAGCGAATCCGGGGATGTGTGGAACTATTTCCCGCACGATCATGCGCGTTCACGGGCCTATCGTTGGACCGAAGATGGCCTGCTGGGCATCTGTGACAACCACCAATACTTGTGCTTTGCCCTGGCGTTCTGGAATGGCAAAGACCCTATCTTAAAAGAACGGCTGTTTGGGTTGACCGGTCCGCAGGGCAATCACGGCGAAGACGTGAAGGAGTTGTACTACTACCTGGACGCCACGCCGACTTCGTCCTACCTCAAAGCCCTCTACAAATACCCGCAGGCCGTCTTCCCGTACAGCCAGCTGGTGAACGAAAACGCGCATCGATCGCGCCAGCAAGCCGAGTACGAGCTGCTCGACACCGGCGTGTTTGCCGAAAATCGCTATTTCGACATCTTTGCGGAATATGCCAAGAACGATACCGACGATCTGATCATTCGCGTAACGGCGGTCAACCGCGGTCCGGAATCTGCGCCGCTGATTTTGCTTCCCACGCTGTGGTTTCGCAACACCTGGGGATGGGGCAGTCACGATGGCGAGGCAGATCCCAAGCCGTCCATTGTCCGGCGATCCTCGACCGAGCTGCAGACCAACCACGCGAGACAGGGGTCGTTTGTTCTCACGCTGGACGGCAGCCCGCAGACTCTTTTTACGGAGAACGAGAGCAATGCCCAGCGTCTCTGGGGCCTCCCCAGCGAACATCGCTATTTCAAAGATGCTTTCAACGACTATTTCATCACTGGCGACGGAGACAAGGTCAATCCGGATGCGCAGGGAACCAGAGCCTGCGCCGTGTATCATCTCACGCTGCGCCCGGGCGAAGAGCGCGCCTACCAGTTCCGCCTATCGCGCCTGGGCCTGCCTAACGTGCCGCGTTCCAGCTGGACGGGCATCTTCGAACAGCGCATCCGCGAAGCGGACGAGTTCTACGATGACGAACTGGGTGCCGACCTGGATGAGGACGGCCGTAACGTCCAGCGCCAATCGTTTGCAGGGCTCTTCTGGAGTAAGCAGTTCTATCATCTCGTCGTCGAAACCTGGTTGAAGGGAGACAACAGTTCCGCTCTCCAGCGGAACAGCCCGCGCAATCGCGGCTGGCGTCATCTGTTCAACGCCGACGTCATCTCGATGCCGGACAAATGGGAGTATCCGTGGTACGCCGCCTGGGATCTGGCATTTCATACCGTAGCCATTGCTCCGGCTGATCCTGACTTCTCCAAAGCCCAACTCTCACTCTTCCTGCGTGAGTGGTACATGCATCCGAACGGCCAGCTACCGGCCTACGAGTGGGCTTTCGATGACGTCAATCCGCCTGTCCATGCCTGGGCCTGCTGGCGGACGTATCAGATCGACCGGCGCATCAAAGGCGAGCCCGATGTCGCCTTCCTGGAGCGCGTGTTCCACAAACTGATGATGAATTTCACCTGGTGGGTCAACCGCAAGGACTCCGAGGGCAACAACATCTTCGAGGGCGGTTTCCTCGGCCTGGACAATATCGGCATCTTCGACCGGAACGCCACGCTCCCAAGCGGCTGGCTTCTCGAGCAATCGGACGGATCCAGCTGGATGGCGCTGTTCTGCCTGGTGATGTTAAAAATGGCACTGGAGCTGTCAACGTTTAACCCGCGTTATGAAGATGTTGCGAGTAAATACTTCGAGCACTTCTTATACATCTCCGACGCCATGAATCACAACTACGGCACCGGACTCTGGGATGAAAAAGACGGCTTCTACTACGACCGGCTCCGTTTCAGCGACGGCAACCGTAAACGGCTCCGGGTGCGCTCCCTGGTCGGCATTGTGCCGCTATTTGCCGCCGAAACGCTCGAGCTCGACATGCTCCATTCGCACCCCGGCTTTCAGAAGCGCGTTCGCTGGTTCATCGACAATCGGGCCGACTTGACCGAGGGCATGCCGCCCATCAGCGAGAGCGGGCTCGAATCCCGCCGGCTGCTGTCGATCGTGAACAAGGACCGGCTCCGCTTGATTTTGAAGCGGGTGCTGGACGAGAACGAGTTCCTGTCGCCTTTTGGCGTGCGATCGCTGTCGCGTTACCACCTCGCCAACCCTTGTGAGGTGGAGCTCGACGGGCGAAAGTTCAGCGTTGGATATGAGCCGGGCGATTCCCAGAGCGCGATGTTTGGCGGAAACTCCAATTGGCGCGGACCGGTCTGGTTCCCGATGAACTTTCTGCTGATCGAGGCGCTCCAGCGATTCCATCATTTCTATGGAAATCAATTCCTGATCGAGTTTCCTACCGGATCGGGCCTGCAGGTCTCTCTCGACGAGGTGGCCCGCCAGCTCTCGGTCCGTCTGATCGCCTTATTCAGACGCGACGCGAACGGCAACCGCCCGGTCTACGGCGATACCGCGCTCTTCCAAAGCGATCCGAATTTTCGTGATTACGTGCTCTTCTTTGAGTTTTTCCACGGCGATAGCGGTTTGGGCCTAGGGGCCAGTCATCAGACTGGATGGACAGGTCTGGTGGCCAAGCTTATGCAGCAGAGTTCCGCCACCGCGCCGGAAGACCTGGGTAGTCTCGGCCGGATCTAAGCAACTTAAATGCACCTAGTGGCTGAGCAAAGCCTGCAAGTCGGCTTGCAATTGGCGCAGTGCACGCGCCGGCGTTTCCGAGCCAAGCAGCGTCCGATGCACCGCTGAAGCCACTAAATTTGAGGCTTCTTCCCAATGCCGCCCGGCGATGGCGGATGGTCGAATGGCCACGCCGTCCATTACCCGCATCGCGATCTCATTGCGTAGCGGCGTGTTTCGCATGACTTCGAGTTCCGACTGGAGCAGGGTGTGGGTCGGGATTGCGCCTACGGCAAGCGCGCGTTCGCGGTCCCAGCGCAAGCTTGTGTATTCGCCGATCGCGTCCACGGCAAGCTGACGATTTGCCGCGAAGCGTGACACTGCCAAGCCGCCCCCTCCCAACGTTCCGAAGTGGCCGGCGCCCCCCGAAGGCAGCGGCGCCAGCTCGAACCGCAGATCGTCCGTCGCGAGCGGGGCCGCGTCGGTCGGGAACATGCTCGTCCAGTTGCGCATGAACGCCACTTGGCCGGCCATCCACAGGTTCATCGCATCAGTCTCCTGGTAGAGCGTCTCCCCAGGCGGAGAGATCGTGTTGATCCAATGCGCTGCGCGCGCCAGTGCCCTTACATTGGCCGGGTGGTTCACCCGCACGACGCCGTCGTCGTCAATAAAGTTCCTGCCGCCGTGCGAAAGGAACCACTCGAGCGCGCTACAGGTCAGTGCCTCCGTTTCGGAGCCCTCGAACGTGTAGCCCCAAAAATTCCTGTTCCCTCGCCGCCGCTCTCCCGCTTGGATCACGGCCGACATTTGCTCCAGTTCATCCCAGGTCTGCGGAGGGCCGCTGTATCCGTAGCGCTTCAGTAACGAGGGCCGGTAGTACAGCGTACCGACGTCCACGAACATAGGAAACGCCACCAACCGACCCTGCACGGTGTTGTTCTTGATCAATCCTGGCGAAAACTCGTCCGTGCCTTTCCCCGCGGAAAATTTGAGATCGACAAGATCCTCGGCCAGCAATGGCGGCCAGATCACGTCGATGCCGAAGATTTCCGGTTCCCTACCTCCTTGCCGAAAGATCATTTGATAAAGATTCAGCACCTTCGTTACCGAATCCAGGTCCGTTTCGATGAAATGGATCGGCTTGTGCATTCGACGAAAGTAGCTCTCGTAATACTTCCTCTCGAAGGCCGATTGATACTCGGGCGTGTTGCTCAAGATGCCGATCGGACCGTCATCAACTCCAGCGGAGTGCGAGACCGATAAAGTACAACCCCCGCTGCACAAGAGCGCCAAACAGGCCAGGACCAAACGGGCGAGGGTATAACGAGCGAAACGCATGGCTCTCTCAGTGGAGAAGTCGTTCGATCTCGACTTGCAGCTGGCGCAAGCCAGCCTCGGGAGTGCTTTGTTTCAATAGAACCCTGTTGAGTACCGTCGCAACGCGGCTCGCAATAAGGCTGTAAGAACTCCCGGCAGCAATGGACGGTCGAACGGCCAAACCATCGATCGCGTGAAGTGCGACAGCGGTTTGCAACGGCGTGTACTTCATCGTCTCGAGCTCTGCACGCAAGGCCGAGCGAGCCGGAATGACACCGGTGGTGCGAACGCGCTCCCGTTCTATTGGTTCACTCGTGAATTGACGCAACGCTTCGGCCGCAAGCTGAGGCGCCGCCGCATAGCGGGACACCCCAACGCTCATGCCGCCCAGTGTGCCGAAGTGTCCTCCACCTCCGCTCGGAAGGGGCGCAATTTCGAAACGCTGCTTGTCGTCGCCTACGGGCAGTTTGTGCGTGCTGTACATGCTGGCCCAATTACGCATGAACGCGGCCTGGCCCGACTCCCACAGGTTCATCGCATCCAGTTCCTGGTAAAGGCCCTCGCCGGGTGGCGAAATGTGATTGATCCAGCCAACCGCGCGGCGCAGCGCTTGCAGATTCCGCGGGTGGTCGATGCGCACGGTTCGGTCCGGTTCAATCAGATTCGCGCCCCCGTGAGACAAAAACCACTCGAGCGCATTGCAAACCAGCGCCTCCGTATTGCTGCCCTGCCACGCGTAACCCCAAAAATCCTTGTGCCCTCGTCCGCGCTCGCCTGCTTGAATCACCTTCGCCATCTGCTCCAGTTCGTCCCAGGTCTGGGGCGGATGCGAAAAGCCGTAACGTGCCAGCAATGCCGGCCGGAAATACAGAACACCGAGATCGACGAACTCCGGAAACGCCACCAGTTTTCCTCGCACTGTGTTGCTGGCGATCAGCTCGGGAGGAACGGCGGCCGCGGCCTCTTTCAAGTAGGGACCCAGATCCGCAAGATCATCGGCCAGCAGCACGGGCCAGATCGAGTCGATTTGAACAATCTGAGGCTGGTGTTCATGCCTCTTGAAGATCAATTGGTAAAGCTCCAGTTGATTGTTGACCGAGTTCAACGCGGGCGGCAGATAGTGAACCTGAACATGCCGGCTTGCGGCCCAAGTCTGGTAAAAGTGCGCTTCAAAATCGGAAAGCACGGGCGCGTAGCCCATGACATCAATTGAGGCACTGGTGGTGGATGCGCTGCTTCTACCGATCACACTGCCACGCTGGACCATGACCCAAACTCCCGCCACGATCAGCAGGATGATCAGAGCTTTCAGACGCACAACCCGAATCACGGCGAACCATCCGGACTCGTGTGGGTCAGCATGGTCCGAATCTCTGGTTCCAGGTGCGCTAGAGCAGCCTCGGGGAGTTCTTTGCCGCGCAGCACCGTGTTTAGCACCGATGTAATGCGGCCTGAGATCTCGTTGTATCTTCGGCCCGAAACGGTAGAGGGCCGCACGGCGATACCGTCCATCGCTCGCAATGCGATCGCATTACGGAGCGGCGTGAATCGCATGGTCTCAGGCTCGGCCCGAAGAGAAAGGCGGGCGGGGATGACTGCCGTCGCGCGCACCGTTTTGCGTTGAATCGAAGCGCCTAGGAACTCGCGAACGGCCCGGATCGAAAACTCGGGATGGGCGGCGTAGCGTGAGATGCCGATGCCGAAGTCGCCGGCGGTGCCGAAGTGCCCGGCTCCACCCGAGGGTAGGGCGGCAACCTCAAACGGCGCATCATCATCGCTCAATCGCTTGCTGAAGTCCACCGGTTCCTGAATCCAATTCCGCATGAAGGCGGCTTGACCTTCGTTCCACAAATTGGTGGCGTCCGTCTCGTGATACAGAACCTCGCCGGGAGGAGAAATCGTTCCGATCCATCGAACAACCCGTCGCAGCGCCGCTGCATTGTGCGGATTGTTTACCCGTACCGATCCGTCCGCCTCGATGAAATTGGTGCCACCATGAGACAAAAACCACTCGAGCGCTTCGCACATCAGGCTCTCCTCGCTGTCGCCCTGCCAGACGAACCCCCAGAATTGGGTATGGCCTCGTCGTCGTTCGCCGCTCTGAATCCGGCGTGCCATTTGCTCCAGCTCGTCCCATGTCTCCGGCGGATGCTCGAAGCCATAGCGATGCAAAAGCGAAGGTCGGTAAAAAAGAACTCCCAGGTCCATGTAGAGCGGTATTGCTACCACTCGCCCATTCACGGTGTAGTTGGAGATCAGGGCAGGACTGACAGCGTCGATCTCGGGCTTTAGATAGGGTCGGAGGTCGATCAAACTGTCGGCCAGAATCGCCGGCCAAACCGTGTCCACCTGGACAATCTCCGGTTCTGGACTGTGGCGCGCGAAGCTGCTTTGGTAAAGCTGGAGCTGCGTGTCAACGCCGTCGAACGTTGGGGGCATGTAATGTACGCTCTCGCCGTTGCGATGCCCGAAATCCTCGAAGAATGCCTTCTCGAGCTCGGCTGGTGACTGAGCGGCCAGGCTTATGATCGAGACGGAATCGGTCTTCTCCGGTCGGCTCAGCGCGGCTGTGGTGCGATCACAGCCCGTCGCGGCAAACAGCAAACAACACAGCAGGACAACCGGGGTTGACTCACGCGGAATCATCACATTAAGAATTCAAGTAGAAAGAAAGCGAATAAATTCGCTAACAAACTACTATCAGGTAGCCATGTCTGACTTCGCCGGGTTGGGACAGGATCAGTCCGCCGGCTCCGCTGATGCGCCTTCCGTCCCCTGGCATCACTGGTTTGCCTCCGCTTCCTCAACCAACCCTTTAGCCGAACAGGCCAGCCGGTGGGTGGGGCTCCGCTCGCTTCGTATCGGAGTGCGGCTGTCCGTATGTTTTGCGGCCATCGTGGGCCTGGTAATCGCCGGCGCCTTCATGTCAGCCCGGCAACTGCAACTGGCTCGCAGCCAGGTGGTTCAGCTCGACAATACCGATCAGGAAGTGATCACCATTCTGCATGTCAATAACAGCGTCATGCAGTTCAAACAGATTGCCCAGGAGGCTGCGGCGGCAGAGAATTCCAATCAGCTCCGCGCCACAATCGACCCGTTTCGCGACGCATTCATCCGCGATCTCGATGCGGCTTTGCAGGTCTTACGAGCACCTGACATCAGCGGCCACGACCGGTCTGTCATCATCAACGTGCTTTCTTACTACCGCTTGCTGCTGCCGGAGGAAGTGGAGAGTCTTACCAAGCTGGCAGAACTGGGCGATTGGCAGGCCGTTCGCTTGCGGGTGCAAAACCAGGTCAGTGCCAAAAGCAAAATTCTGGCTGACATCGGAGCGCGTATCGACAGCGATTCCCGGCGTGACCGCGCCGCGTCACTCGATCGCATGGAGGCAGCGCAACGCCATGCCTACACCGCCTGGCTGCTGTCTGGAACCTTTACCGTACTCTCCGCCTGCCTCTTAGCATGGGCGGTGACCCGAAGTATTGCACGCCCTCTGCGCGACCTCGAAAAGGGTGCAGAGCAGTTAGCGCGCGGCGATTTGCAGCATCGCTTCGAAGTGAGTGGCCGCGACGAACTCACCGTGCTGGCACAAGTGTTTAATCAGGCCGCCGAATCCGTCGAAGATTCCTATCACACGCTCGAAGCCCGCGTGAAATCACGCACCGCCCAGTTGCAGGATGCCACCTATGCCGCCCAGGAAGCCAGCCGCATCAAAAGCGAGTTCCTGGCCAACATGAGCCACGAAATCCGAACACCCATGAACGGGATTATCGGAATGACAGATCTCGCCCTCGCCACACCGCTCAATGAAGAGCAGCGCGAATACCTTGGGGCCGTGAAAAGCTCCGGCGACTCGCTGCTCATCGTCATCAACGACATTCTGGATTTCTCTCGGATTGAGGCAGGCAAGCTGACCGTGGAGCCTGTTCGTACCGACTTGCGGCAAAGTCTCCACGATCTGTGCAAGCCGCTGTCCATGCAGGCATCTCTAAAGGGGCTAGCCTTTCACTGCGACATCGATCCCGCCGTACCGGCGTTGGTTGAACTCGATCGCGATCGCGTCCGCCAGGTGCTCATGAACCTGATCGGTAACGCTCTGAAGTTTACGGCTACCGGGTCGATCGCTGTTGCGATCGAACGCGTGGCGGAGTCGGGCGAGAACCGCCTTCTGTTCCGCGTGCGTGATACCGGTATCGGCATACCGCCCGAAAAACAACAGAAGATATTCGAGGCATTTACCCAGGCGGACGGCTCCGTCACCCGCTTGTACGGGGGAACCGGCTTAGGACTTGCCATTTGCCTGCGCCTGGTGAATCTCATGGGAGGCCGGCTGTGGGTAGACAGCGCGGAGGAAAAGGGCAGCACGTTCCTCTTTACGCTCCCCTGCATTGAAGCCAACGCTCCGCTCGAAGACGTCCATGCTCCCGCCGTCGCTACGCCTGATGGAACAGCAGGGCCGGTAGGGCTGCGTATTCTCGTGGCCGAGGACAATCCAGTTAATCGGAAGCTGGCGTCCCGCATCATGGAAAAGCAAGGCCATCATGTTACCTGCGTTCCCGATGGCATGTGCGCCGTAGAAGCTTTGGAGCAGGGCGAATACGACATCGTCTTTATGGATCTGCAGATGCCCCGTATGGGCGGCTTCGAGGCTACCGGTAAGATACGGCAGCTGGAATCGTCAGCCCGGCGCAGACCCACCCCGATCATCGCGCTCACAGCTCATGCCATGAAGGGCGACGAACAGCGTTGCCTCGACGCCGGTATGGACGATTACTTGTCTAAGCCGATTCGCATCGACGATCTGCGCCTGAAGCTGACAAAATGGTCCGCGCACGTCGCCGTAATCTGATGCACAATAGCCTTGGTGACAGCCTCCCGCCGGGTCTGCCTGATTTCAGTCGTTCTCCCCTCTGTCGTTTGTTTCGCCCAAACGATTTTCCTTCCGCACGACAACCTGCCGCAAAACCTATCCCCACAGAATCCGTTGCCTCCCAACGTGGCAGTGCATACCGTTTCGGGTTCAGTGGTGAACTCGGTCACCGGCGCGCCGGTACCACATGCCTTAGTTGAGATCTCCAGCCGCTCCCAGATGCGGGGGTTTACCGATGCCGGCGGCCAGTTTCAAATTGCCGGTGTGACGGAAGGTCCGGCTTGGGTCAGGGCGGAGCATCCGGGCTTTTACCTACCCAACGCCCGGCAGATGGAGCCATTCCAGGTGAGCGCGGCGACTCCCAAGCTGACCGTGAAGTTGGAGCCAGGCGGAACCATCCGCGGGCGAGTGTTGGACAATGGCGGCGATCCCGTTGACGGCATACTAATTTCGTTAGTGCAAAGGCAAGTGCTCGATGGCCGGGCACAGTGGCAGATGCTTGGAACCGTGACTTCGGAGAGCGATGGTAACTACGAGTTTGACGATCAGCAGCCAGGAACTTATCTGATCGCCTCCTGGCCTCGCCCAATCTATCTCGCGTTCGCTGATCTGGTGCAGAATGGCAAGCATCTGCCGGAGCGCTACCCGCTTACCTTCTACCCAAATGCGGCGGACGCCGGCGGGGCTCAATCGATCACGCTTTCGCCAGGGGCGGAAGTGACGGCTGATTTCGCGTTGACAGCATTGCCAGGTTACAAACTGAGCGGCAGCATCGATGGTGTCACCACTCCGCGTCCACAGATCCACTGCGAGGAAGGAGGTGTAGGTCTGACGATTGCGCAACCCTCACGATGGGATCCCAAACACGGCCAGTTCACGTTATTCGGCATACCATCGGGCAGCTGTCGTTTGACAGCGACCGAGCAGACCGCGAATGGAACGTCAAGTGCCGAGCAAACCGTAATCGTAAAGGGCGAGGATGTGGGTAACATCCGGATGGCACTCACCCCTTCCACCCCAGTTCCGATTGAGGTGAGCCCGCCGGGCAATATCAACATTCAGCTCTTCCCGCTGGAACAGTCTCTCTTGTTCGGGTCAGCGCGCGCGTTTGTCTCCAACCTGCCGGACGGCGATAAGCCGCAGCGCTTAGTGATTCAAAATCCGAGACCGGGTAAGTACGCCGTGCAGGTGCAGGGGCAAGGTTGCGTGCAGAGCATCACTTATGGCGAAAGCGATGTGCTGCGGGATGGATTGATTCTGAGCGAAAATGCCAACGGGAAACTGTCGGTCGCCATGCGTTCCGATTGTGCGAGGCTTACCGTGAAGATCCCGGAACCGGGCAAGCAAACTCTGCACATCCTGGTGGTTGGCAGCGATTCGAATCTACAGAGCTTTTTTGGCGGCGGCGAGCAGATTCACTTCGCTAATCTTGCTCCGGGCGAATACCGTATATACGCCATTGCCGGCGATGAGAGTCTGGAGTATCGCAATCCGGAAGTATTGAAAGCCTACGAGGCACAAACAGTGACATTGAACCCGAACGGCGAAAGCACTGTGGAAGTGCGCGCCCAGGCTTACAAGGAGAATCCTCGTTGAGGCTGCCGATGGCGGCGCTCGTCGCCTTAGCGACCTGCTGGCCTGCTTGCTCCGAAACAGTGGCGGGCGTCATTCTGGCGTCCGGGACCAAACAGCCGTTGCCAAAGGTGCTGGTGCGTATTGAGCCCGTTCCCGGACGCGCGCCCGTCGTGAAACGGGACGACCGGTTTGTGATCACGATGCCGGACGGACGATTTGAATTTCATGATGTCCCCCCGGGCAGTTATCAGTTGATTGCCGCAAGACCCGGAGATTTTCCGCAGACTTACTTGCTCGACGGGCAGTATTCGACGGCAGTCGTGGTGGGCGCCGGGTTAGAGACCACCAGCATTGAGTTCCCATACGAAATGCCGGGTAGCATTACGGGAGCAGTGACCGGCCAGGAAGGGGATGGAATCGCAGGAGCAACGGTGAACATCTTCGGGGAAGATCGCAGCAGCGGGCGAATACGAATCATGCTGGTCCGCAACGTAGCCGCCAGTGCCCACGGACGCTTCTACGTGGGAAGCTTGCCTCCCGGCAAATACTATCTGTCCGTGTACGCTCAGGTCTGGTACGCGTCGGATCAGGCAACGCAGGTTTCACCCGACGATACAACTCGACAGACAGATGTGATCTACCCCGTCACTTACTATCCCGGCACACCGGACTTTTCCGCCGCCGAAGCAATTACGGTCACGCCGGGCGCAGAAGCAAAAATTCAAGTTGTCCTGCGTCCCGTAACATCTTTGCGCGTGAGGTTGCCCGAGAGCGCTCCCTATGCGAACGCGATGTTGGTTCCACTAGGCCCCGCGAACGGGGTGACGCAAATCGGCAAGCAGGAGCCTGGTTCTGCAGTCGCGCCGGGTAAGTACCGTCTCTCTGTTATTAACGAAAATCAGTCTGGCCGGCTCAGAAGCGCGGGCACCGTCGACATTCAGAGCAGTGGCGTGTTGAACGCGGGCAAGCTGGTATCTATTCAGGTAGAGGGAACCGTCGTTCTCGAGGGAAATCAGACGCCGACAAACAAGGTCGCTATTTATCTGATGAACTCGGACAGCGTGAACGCCGAGCCTGCGCCCATAAATGACGAGGGTATCTTCAGTTTCGACCGGCAAAGCCTGGAGCCTGGCCGCTACGAGATAGCGATCCCGAATAACCCAGCGTTTTATCTGAAATCGATTGTGGCAAAGGGTGCCACGGTCAAAGACGGTGAGATTGACTTGGCTGACGGAGCAAACGTGCATCTGAGTCTGCGGATGGCGCCCGGGTCCACCGTGGTGCATGGAACGGTGATGAAAGGCGATAAACCCATGCCTGGCGTGACCGTGCTACTGATGCCTGCTCGCCCGGGCTTCGCTCAATTCATTCGCAAAGATCAGAGCGACTTCGACGGTACGTTCAACTTGCTCGCGGTAGCGCCGGGCGAATATCAGGCGGTGGCCATCGAGCATGGCGCAGGGCTACTGTTTCGTGACCCGGATGTGATGAAGGCCTATTTGACACAGGCCGAGCGCGTCGTAGTGGGCGAAAGCGATGTCAAGAACGTGCGATTGCCTGTGCAGCCCCGGCAACCCTAGATCCTGGCAAGTATAAATTCTGGCGCGTACAGATTAGTGATGTGACGCCGCCGTCTTGCCAACAAGCCTTAGAATGCTTGGCTGCCGCTGAACTGCAGATCCGGCGTTTGGGGTTGAGGGTCTGGCGTTGTTTGGCTCTGGGGTGCGCATTGGGCCCGCATAGTTAGCGAAGTAGAGGTTCTAGTCTACTTCTGTGCCGAATTGGGCGTTGGAGACTTCCGGCGAAATGAAACTCTTAGCCGTGCTTTCCTACGCCCTCTGAAGGTTATCGATGAGGCGGCGAAAAAGGTCTCCGAAAGTTTTCGTGCGTTATCCGAAGGTCGAATTGCGAGAGATGACGGGCTTGTGCGATCGGCTTAATAAAGCAACCCCCATCTGGCGAATCAGCTGCCGGAAAAAAAACTCACGGAATCTGCACTTCGGTCTAGCTGCCGGGCGTTGCCTTGTTCAGTGCAGCCATGATCCCAGCAATGTTGGCTTTCACGCGGCCCCAATCATTTGTACTAAGTACCAGCAACGCCAAATTTCGCCCTCGCAGGTTCTGCTGATACGTTAGCCCTTGATTCGCAGTGATGAAAAGGTCAAAACCGGCTTCTTCTGCCGCGTCCAGCAACGCGCCGTTTTTGAGGCTCGACTAACCTTGATACCAAGTCGTGACAACGTTGTGGCCGCCTCCCATCAGCAATCTCAATTTCTGTGGGGTGCTCTCATCGAGGAGGACTCTCATCGGACGCGCACCAGGTGAGTCTGTGTACCGCCGCACCGAAGCAATGCGCTCGTCTTTCGGACGGGACACCTGAATCCCGAGCCTGTTATCACGAGCTGCTTACAAGAGCAACGCTGCTTGCGGCATCGGTGTGGACTGGGAGCTACGGGCGGCAAAATCAAGAAGCGTAAATCTGGTCGCGCGTGACATGGAAGTTCTCAAGTACTTCCTTAATAGACGAGCTTTTCAGATTCTCAAAGATTGCTGAAACCGGGACCCGCGTTCCACGAAACACCCGCACGCCGCTAACTTTACCTGGGATGCTCTCCACGGCAGGACATTGGGACCAATCGAGTGATGCCATCACCGTTTCCGCTTTCCATGATAGCGGCCTCTGGCGTCTGCGTGGACCGACATCAATCGACTAGATCGTGTCGATCGGCCTCGCAGGCCGATCCGGCTTCAGCACCACAGTACCCAGCGGCGGAATGATTAATGCCGCTTACGCCCGACGCCCGTGGGAACCAA
>JAVHMZ010504789.1:0-16795 GCA_034782995.1 Amazona versicolor
CAGGCGATCACGGTGGCCTCGGCGTCGGCGAGCGCGAAAGCCACGATCTTGCTTGCCGGAACGGCGGCGCTGATGGTGCGGACCGTGCTGTCCAGGCCCGGCGACGATGCATCGATGAGCACGACGTCGGGGTGGGGGCAGCGGCATTCGCAGGCTAAGACCCAAGCCGCTTTCTTAGTACAATCAATCTGTCTCGCTAGCTAACTTATTTTGCAACCTTTAGCAAAAATTCACCTCCTTAATCCCCGCAGTAACACGCATTAATTTGACTGTCAGTTCGGCTCAGCGTGAGGCTGGTGCCATCCAGCATCTCCACATCATGAGGTCGTTCATGCGCGGACTCACTCTCGCCGGTGCGGCGGTCGGCAGCCTTGTTCTAATGACACCCGCTTGGGCGAGCTACGTCGACCTGAGCTATTCCGGCACCATCCTCCAGCTCGCGGCGAGCGGCGTGCCGGCCGGGATCGGGATCGGGACGCCGATCACGTTCAACGTCGTGTTCGACCCCGCCAAGATCGTCGACTACACGGCCAGCGTGAACAGCTCGGTCCCGAAGGTCTTCCCGACTCTGACGAGCCCGAACTTCTTCAGCAGCTATCAGACCGTAAGCTTGTCGAACGATCCGCTCGCGTCACTGACAGTGACTGTGGGAGGGATCACGTTCAGCAAGTTCGACGGTATCAATTACGGAACGCCGTGCGGCATTATCCCGCTGAGCCAATGCGGCGACCCCAAGGTGCCGACCAATGGCTTGGGCGCGGGCAATCTTCCCGATGTGGAATACATCAATGGGATTCTTGCGGGCGTCGGCAACACTTTTCTTAACAGCCAGGGCTACGTGCTCGACGCCGACCCCACCGCGGACATCCTGGACCGGGCGTCGGGCTCAAGCTTCCACGTCATGGGCATCGCGGGGGATTACGACTTCGAACTGAGCACGAACTCGGCAGCCGGCCCTTTGCAGCTGCGCTTCGCGGCGGGTAACATCGACAAGACTAGCTTCATGATTACCGCCGTGCCGGAGGCGAGCACATGGTCGCTTCTCCTCTCGGGGATAGGGGGGTTGCTGGGCTTTCGGTGGTTTAGAGGCGCACGCGGTAAACATGTTAACGCGGCAGCGTAAGCTTGGCAGAGTTCCGCACGTGGGTTGGGAGGTCGTTGAATAGGCGCATCCTAATTCGAGATGAGTCGCTCATCCTCTCACAACTGTGTCGTTGGCCATGGCCGCGTAGTTTATGTAGGACGGCGCCGCACCGCACTGCCGGCATCGCAACCTATCCAATGCCTGGTCCATCTGGGCACAAGGCAGCCCGCGCAACCGGCATCAACTCGGCCGGGCGATCGTGCCGGCGTATTCGGCCGGCGGGGCCGCGAGGATCGCGGACCGGACCTGGCGTTGGGAGCGCCGCCCTCTGCCTACCGACAGCCGTTTTCTGCCCGCAGTGTGAATCCGATGACGAGGGCTCGGCCGGACGCGCTTCTCCCCACTGTCGACGGACAATCGCCCGCCCGTGGCTGATGCGCTGATGCTCCCAACCGGCCCAACTCCTAAAACCCCATAATGATCGCTGCACGCCGCGAGTTCGTTCCTCGGAGACTTTCGAACGCCAAGCGGCGTCCGAAACCCTTCACGATTCCGGACTGTCCGGTTTGGAGCAGACGAGGCGAGCCAGCAGACAGAGTTGTCTCCGCCCGGTGTGTGGATCGGCGTCGCGCGGGACCCCTCATCGGGGTGGGGGTCCCGAGCCGAAGGCGAGACTTGCCAGCTCTGCGGGCGGGATCCCGGTGCCGATCGGGGTTCCTCGACTATGCCGCCTTACAGTCTGCCTGCCCTCGTCTCATGCCATCCACTGCCGCCCCCCTCTCCAGGGGCGGATTACCGCCCACCCGTCACCAATCCCGGATGGTGAGGAGGGTTTCCGGCGCGCCGCTTGCCTCCCACGCCTCGCGGCCACCGCGATACCAAAAGACATTGCGATAGCCGAGCGCGACCAGCCGCAGCGTCAGATCTACCCCGTCAAAATGTTCGGAGTTCCATCCAACCGCCAAGATCGCCGCCCCCAGATCGCCCTTCGTCAGCTCCTGCATCGTCCGCCGAAGGTGATCCTGTGCCAGATCGGACAGCGATCCGCCGGCGCCGACATAACGGAGGCCGATTGCGCCGGGGAGCGATCGACCCGAATTGCGACTCACCGCATCGATGATGATCACCTTGCCTCCCAAAATCAAACGGGCGACCTCCGCAGTGAGCAGCGTGGTCGCTCCCGGCAGCGTCTTCGAGGTGTATCCGCCGGAAGCCTGTTGCAGCGTGGTGATTGGAGCCACGCCGAAGTCTGCCTCCTCGTCGGCGTGGTCACGCAAGCCCGCAAGACGGAGCCCCTCCTGCAGCCGCAAGGTTCGAGCTAGGCTCGCAGCGCTCCTGGGGTCGGAAGGTGCTTCTGCGCGCACGGTCCAATATGGCCAAAGTGCTTCCGCGCGAGTCATCGTAAGACGGGCATCCGCGATATTGCCGTCGAACGCCTGTGCGCTCGCGATGCGGATGAGACGCCGGAACTGCGACTCGGCCCCGATGTCGGGATTGGCGGCCAATGCGCGCTGATACCAGTCAATCGCCTCTTTGAATCGGCCAAGGTCAAGCAGCACATCGCCTTTCGTGCGAAAGTTGGAGAACTGCCATGAATCGTTCAACCCAGCGGTCCGAATTGCGCGCTCCACCCAAGGCAGCGCCTCCTCAGCACGGCCGGTAAGCACTAGGCACTGAGCAAGCCAACGCTCGGCTTGCACGTTATCGGGATATACATCGGCCAGCTTGCGCGCCGCCTCGATTGTTTCCGGGCAGCGCCCATCCTGCCAGTTCAGCCATTGCGCGTATGTGCGCAAAGCCATCTGTGAGTTTGGAGTTGCCGTCCGGACGTCCGACACAAGCACCCCTGCCCGTTCGAGCGCGGTTTTGAACCCGGTTGGGTTATAATCTTCGCTGTCCATGAGCAGGATCGCGAACATACCCTTCAAGAAGACCGACGATGGCTCACGCTGATATGCGCGTTCGTACAAATCTCGCTCAGTGAGTAGGCGCTGTGGACTAGGCGGCAGTTGTGCCACCAATTTGGCCTGCAGGAGTAGGTCGTTCGCTGTTGGTTGGTCCGGCCGTTTCTGCTGCCGGCGGTGAACTTCGGCGGCTAGGATGACCGCACCCGCGCCGGAAACAATGCGGTGCACAGCTTCCCTCTGCGCATCTACCGCATCTTCCGAACCGATCTCCAATCGTTGCGACCAGAGTTGGAGACCGGTCTGGGTGTTGACGAGTTGGAGGTCGGCTCTCATGGCTGCATCGAGCCGATGCAGTTTGCCATGAAGAACGTATCGCGCTCCAGACTGCCGCAATGTGGCGGGATCGGTCATTCCCGGTCCGGGGTCGATCACGACTTTGCGGGGAAGACCAAACAGATAAAAGTGCACGAGATCGGCCGCAACCTGTTCAGACAAGCTGCGCGCGAACGGGCTAGAAGTCTTCGAGTCGGACAAATCCTCGAAAGAGATGCATACGATTGAGAGGCGCGGCGGCGCGGTGATGCTCCAACCGCTCCAAACAACTAGGACACCAACGACGGCGAGCGCCAACAATCTTAAGGCGAGCATACGATTGGATGTGCCGCACAGGAGGCCGACCAGGTGGCCTCGCCGATTTGATGTTGGCGTGCCGCTTAATCCGAGCGCGTCCAGTTCAACGGCGCTATTCGTTTCGAACTCAACAACGCAGGCGAGCCGATAGCCTTGGCCCGGAACGGTTTGGATTAAGCTTGGGCCCGGGCGCCCGTCATCGAGCACCCGGCGCAGGGTTGCAATCTGCACTGATAGGTTGTTCGGTTCGACAGTAGTCTCCGGCCAAACCGCCTGGATGATGCCGTCTCTGGACAACACCGCCCCACGTTGCTTGAGCAGAAGACCAAGAATGTTGAGGGCGCGCGAGCCGAGCGGAACGGCGCGCCACGCGCCGGACGCTTCTCGCCTGCTCAGAGCCGGCTGGATAGGGTCATAACGCCACTCGGCGAAAAGAAGGGCATTACCGCCGCTTGCCGCGTCCATGCCGATACCTCAACGCGCTCAGTCTATCGTTCAACCAATTTGACAGAACTTCTGAGAATGTCACAGCGCTGCTCCAGGAATATTCCTTGTGAATACGGCTGTGTTGTGGATCGGCGTGGCGCGGGACCCCTCATCGGCGTGGGGGTCCCTAGCCAAAGGCGAGAGTTGCCAGCCCACTGCGGGCGGGACTCCGACGCCGATCGGGGTTCCTCGACTACGCCGCTTTACAGCGATGGATGCCTCATGGAGGGAATTAGCCAGGAAGCGATCTCACTGGCCGGGCATCTCAAGCTCGGCCGGCTGATCGCGTTTTGGGATGACAATTCGATTTCCATCGACGGGGCCACCAGTCTGGCCATGTCGGACAACGAGGTGGAACGGTTCCGCGCGTCAGGATGGCACGTGCAGGAAATCGACGGTCACGATACAGACGCGATCCGCAGAGCAATCATCACGGCACGGTCCGTTGTGGACAAGCCCAGCATGATCGCCACCCGCACGATCATCGGCTTCGGCTTCCCGACCAAGGCCGGCACGCAGAAGGCGCACAGTGATGCGCCAGGCGAGGAAGAGATCGCCGGTGCGCGCAACATCCTGGCCTGGGATTCGCCGCCCTTCGTCATCCCCGATCGTCTCCTAGCCTCCTGGCGCGCCGTCGGCGCCAAGGGTGCCGCCGCACGCGAGGCTTGGGCCACCCGGGTGACGCAGGCGCCCGCTGGGCTGCGCGGGGAGTTCGAGCGGCGCAACCAGGGCAGACTGCCGGATGGCTGGCGGTCGGCCATCGCCGCGGCACGGGAGGACTTCATCCGAGACGGCAAGGAACTGGCGACGCGACAGGCTAGTGGCGCCGTGTTGAACCACCTAACGGACGCGGTGCCGGAGCTGTTGGGCGGCTCCGCCGACCTTACCCCGTCCAACAACACCAAAGCCAAGAGCCAGGTGGAGATCAAGCCCGGTGAGTATCACGGCTCCTACGTGCATTACGGCGTGCGGGAGCACGGCATGGCGGCGGCGATGAATGGCATCGCCCTCCATGGCGGCCTAATCCCGTATGGCGGCACGTTCCTCTGCTTCTCGGACTATGGCTTTGTCAGCTTATGACCGGAAGGGCAGGGGAGGGACTGACGAGTCGTCTTCACGCCGCCACGGTCGCGTCTACCCAGAAGCTCATCGCACTCGCGCGCAACCGGCGCAGCGAACGGCGGGAGAGCAGGTGACGCTGAACATTGAAGGTGTTGTGGACGGCGGCGTGGGTGGCAACGAACTGTTGGGCCGATCCCTGCGATTTGAACCTCTGCATCGTCCGCTCTCGTCGACGGATCGGCTGATGCGAGTTCTCCACCCGGTTGTTGCCTCGCAGCCGTCCGGGACGGTGCCGGCGTGCCAGACCCAACGACTTGGCCGCCGCGCCGTATGAGTTGAGACCGTCGGTCACGATCGCCTCGGGGCGGACGCCCGGGCGTCGCAATAACTTGCGCAGGAGCCGCAAGGCCGCGGCTTTGTTGCGCCGTTTTTGAACGAGCATGTCGAGCACCTCGCCCTCACTATCGACGGCTCGCCACAGGAACATTCGTTTGCCGGTGATCGTCACGACCATCTCGTCCAGATGCCAAGTCGCGGTCGGGGGAAAGCGGGAGCGGCGCAGGTTGCGGGCGAACTGCCGGCCGAACTTGCGTGTCCAGCACCGGACGGTTTCGTAGGTGACCTCGATGCCGCGTTCGGCGAGGAGGTCCTCGACGTCGCGAAGGCTGAGCGTGAAGCGGAAGTAGAGCCAGACGGCGTAGCGGATGACCTCCGGCGGGAACCGGTGACGTTTGTAGGAGATCGGCTGCATCGGTCATCTCCGGGAAGGCCGATGATCATAAGCACCATGCAGCCCTTTTGCCTGACAATGCCTTTCCCGCGGAGGATCGCCGCGCGGCGACAGCCAACGCCACCGCCGCGACCCAACACCAGGCATAACGCCTATAGTGAGGAACTGCTGCGGGTCGAACCCGAACGGCCGTCTCGACACATTCCTTGAACTCGGGATCAAACCCCCCAGTGCCGGGGCAAGCCTGCGCTTCGACCATGGTCACCAAGTAAGCGGAGGCGGACGCGGCGGCGACCTCGGTTCATAAGGACGCGCGGTAGCCAACTGCGGACGGCGGCCGCCATGTGCGAGCGCTTGAGCCACCCGGACGACTGGCCAGGCTGTGACTTCACACGTCCACGACGCACTTGGACGGTACGCAGCCGCCAGTCAATGTACGGCACCGGCTTGGCACGGGATCCCCACGGGCCGACAATCATCGTCAGGGAGCCTGGCTTCAGTTCCTGCTTGAAATGATCCTGAGCGCTTGAACGGGAGGGCTCGATCAAGGCCGTCGAGATAACGGATGCGGCATCCCCCAAGGCACGCCGCAGCGATCTTCAAGCATCCTAAAGCGCGCCAGTGCACTCGACTTACAAGTCCAATCGATAGATTTGCTGGGCGGTCCCAGCGAACATGGCATGGCGTTCGTCGTCCGAAGCGTCCGCCGCAATCCGCTTGAAAGTATTCCACAACACGGCATATCCGGTCCCGAGCTTCTCTACGGGAAAGTTGCTTTCAAACATGCACCGGTCCGGACTAAAGGCTTCAATGCAGGTCTCGAACCACGGGCGCCACGCTTCGGCCAAATCGGCCGAACTCGGTGGGATTGCCGCGTCGAGATAGTTGTAGGCGGCGCCGCGGCCGAGGACGCCACCGAGCTTGCAGACTACGTTGGGCCGCCGGGCGACGTCGACGACACCGCTGCGCCAGCGGGCAAAATGCTCGGCGCGGCCGGTCGCGTAGGGTCCGTAGCCGAGCGGCCCGCCGCAATGGTTCATCACGATCTGCAGGTCCGGCAGGGCGTCGGCCATCGCGGCAAGTTCGGGCAGTTGGGTGAAGAATGCCCAGGAGTCGTAGACGAGGCCGTGGGCGGCGAGCTGGCGCAGGCCAGCGCGGATGGATGGGTCGGAGAGGATGTTGGCGCGCCGGTTCGGCTGATACGGGACGACGCGGGGGTCGGCGTCCCAATTGGCGGCATAGCGGATGCCTTTTAGCCGCCCGTTGCCGGCGTTGATTTGGGCGGTCAAAACGTCTGCGACGGCGTCGCCGAGGTCGAGGTCGGCGTAGGCGACGATGCCGGCGCACAGGCCGGTGGGGCCGTACATGCCGCTTCGGCTCATCGCGGAGATACCGACGGCGAATTCGGTCTCGCCGACCGGACGGAGGTGCTCGGGGCCGGATACCGCGTACATCGATTGGCAGTCGGCGTATACGGAGCCGATCACGTTGTGGCCGGTGCGGATGTCCTGCAGGTAGTCTTCGAGCAGGTAGCGGAAGCCCGGTTTGGAGAGGCCGGGCGTTTCCCAGAGGTGGTGGTGGGCGTCGACGATTGGCAGGTCGGGGAAAAGGATCTCCTCGGGCTCCTGCAAACCGAGCCACGCCGGGTCGGGCGGGACGAGGACGCCGAACGCCGTGGGCCGGCTGGTGGTCGCACTTTTCATACGGGCCAGGCCGGGCCGGTCAGGCGTCGTGGAAGGTGGTGAACGAGCGGACCGTCTCGCGTTTGGCTCGCAGCGCGTTGGTGGGCTCGTTGGGGTCAGCGTAGCCGAGCGCCATGCCGCACACGACCAACTGACCGATCGAAATGCCGAGCTGCGCGCGGACGATGGGCGGGTAGTTCGCGATGGCGGCCTGCGGGCAGGTGTCAAGTCCTTCGGCCCGGGCGGCGATCATGAGCGTCTGCAGAAACATGCCGTAGTCGAGCCAACTGCCCTGCTCCATGTCGGCGTCGATCACGAACACCAGGCCGACGGGCGCGCCGAAGAAGGTGTAGTTGCGGCCGCGCTGCTTGAGGCTGGCCTCGCGGTCTCCGCGGGCGACTCCGGCTAGGGTGAACAGCTCCCAGCCGACCTTGCGCCGCCGGTCGATGTAGGGCGCGCGCCAGTTGCGCGGGTAGTACTCGTATTCGCGAGTTTCCGGCGCGCCAGCGAAATGGGCGGCGGACATCGCGTCGGTCAATCGGGTCAGGGCCGCGCCGGTCACGACGTGCACGGCCCAGGGCTGGATGTTGCTGCCGCTCGGGGCGCGGGCGGCCAGTTCGATCAGGCGCTCGACGGTGTGAAGGGGGACTGGCGTGGGCAGAAACCCGCGAACGCTTCGCCGCGTCTCGATGGCCTGTTCGACGGAGATGGACGGGGGCGCGGCGGCTATGTCATTCATGAGAGAAGGGTTCCCTATCGGATGAATATACACGCGATATGCCTATCGGAGCACCAGGAGCCAGTGGCACGTCGGTTGCCCGCATCAAAGGTCATAGCGCCTACGAGCAGTTGAAGCGCCGGGTCGTGACGCATGAGCTCGCCCCGGGGCAACTGCTGCACGAGCCGGAGCTGATGGAGACACTCGGCTTTGGGCGAACTCCGATCCGGGAGGCGATCCAGCGGCTGGCGGCGGAGAAGCTGGTGGTGGCGCGGCCGCGGCAGACGGCGTTCGTGGCGCCGATCCTGGCTAGCGACATGGCCGAGCTGGTGGAGATGCGGCTGGTATTAGAATGCCCGGCCGCTCGGCTAGCCGCCACGCGCGGCACCAAGGCGGACCATGTCCGACTGCGGGCAGCTGGGGCCGCGTTCTACGAGCAAGTGCGGGCCAAGAATATCGAGGCTTCGCTTGCCGCAGACGCCGCGATCCACGCCACGATCGCCGCGATGGCACGGAACTCGCTGTTGGCGGAGAATTCCGAACGGTTGGCGGCGCTGAGCCACAGGGTGTTCTGGGTGTCGATCGAGAGCGCGTTGCGGGAGAAGTCGTTTGCCCGCTGCCACGACGCGCTGATCGCGGCGGTTTGCTCCAGAGACCCGGAGACGGCCAACCGCGCGGCCGAGGAGCATGTCGGACTGTTCCAGGCGCGGTTGGGCCGGCTGCTGGTCGCGTTCCCAGGTTAGGGCTCAACCGATCGGACCGGTGTACTTCTCCAGCAAGCCCCACAGCTCCGGGCCGAAGCGCTTCTTCCACTCTGCATAGAATCCGGCCGATTGCAGCTTGGCGCGGAACGGCGCGCGATCGATATCGATGATCTCCATGCCTTTGCCGGCCAATTCCTTGGCGAGCATGGCCTCGCCGCGAGCCACGTCGGCGCGGTGATCAAGCGCGGAGCGTTCTAGGTTCTTACCGATTACGGCGCGGACTGCCTCCGGTAGCGCCTGCCAGGTGCGCTGGTTGGCGAGGGACCACCAGCCGTCCCACATGTGTTGGGAAAGCGAGATGTATTTCTGCACCTCGTACAGCTTGGCGAACCAGAAGGTTGTGAGCGGCAGTTCCGTCCCGTCCACGATGTGGGTCTGCAGTGCGGTGTAGGTCTCGCTCATGTTGACCGTGGTCGGACCGGCGTCGAAGGCGCGGAACAGTGAGGTCCATAGCGGGCCGGGCGGAACGCGGAGCTTAAAGCCCTTCAGGTCGTCTGGCGTGCGGATCGGGCGGGTCGACGAGGTCAGTTCCTTGAAGCTGAGGTCCCAAATGCGGCTCTGCGCATAGATGCCCGCCTTGGCGATGTCGGCCCGCAGCCGCGCGCCGAGGTCGCCATCCATCGCGGCCCAGATCGCGTCGTACGAGGGCCAGGCGAAGCCGACACCGACGATGGCGCAGGACGGTACTAGCGTCGAAAGGATCACGCTGGACAGCGTCATCATCTCCAGCGCGCCGGAACGGAGCTGGCTGAGCATGTCGGTGTCGGAGCCGAGCTGGTTGTTGGGGAACAACTCGATGACGACATTGCCCGCGGACTCGTCCTTGATGCGCGCGAATGCCTCGGCAAGGCGAATGTTCAGCGGGTTGTCGGTCGCGACGTTGGTTCCATATTTGAGCTGGTACTGCGCGTCGGCCTGTGCCACGCGGGGCAGTCCGACGGCGAGGCTGCCGGCGAGTGCGACGCGCCGGGTTAGCCGAGACGGTTGTTGCTGGTTCATGTCGTCCTCCTTGTTGGCCCATCACGGCGTGGGCGATTTGCCTTCGATCTCGTCTGCCAGTGCGAGCACGCGGCGGGCGCGGTGGACGACGGGGTAGTCGACGAACTTGCCGTCCACTTGGAATGCGGCGCTGCCCTGTGCCTCGGCCACGGCGAAGCCAGCAACCACCTTGCGGGCGAAGGCCACCTCGTCCGCGCTGGGGCTGAAGACTTCATTGACGACGGGGATCTGCTTGGGGTGGATGCACATCTTGCTGCCGAAGCCGATCGCGGCCGCGCCGCGGGAGGAGGCGAGCAGGCCGGAATCGTCGTCGAGCCGGGCGAAGACGGAATCGACCGGCGCCTCCAGGCCGCTAGCGCGAGACTGCGTGACAAGCACGTTGCGGGCGTGCTGGCACTCGCGTTCCTCGCGAGACCAGGTGACGCCGAGGTCGAGGCTGTAGTCGCCGGCGCCGAATGCGACCCGGCGGGCGCGGCTGCCGGCGCGCATGATCGCAGCGGCGTCGGCGATGCCGCGCGCGGTCTCAACGATGGGCAGCAGGTCGATGCCGCCGGGGGGCAGGCCGCGCTCGCGTTCGAGCTGAGTGAGCAGCCAATCGACGGTGAGCAGGCCGGCTGCAGTCTCGACCTTTGGCAGGACGACCCCGTCCAGGCCGGGTCCAACGACGGCGAGTAGGTCGCCGTAGCAGAACGCCGTGTCGGTCGCGTTGACGCGCACGTAGCCGCGGCAGGCGCGCGGGCGCTGCAGGGCGGCGACCGCCTGCTCGCGCGCGGCGGGCTTCTCGGCGACGCTGACCGCGTCCTCGAGGTCTAGGATCACGGCGTCGCTGCCGACGACGAAGCATTTCTCGGCCCGGCGGGCGTGGTTAGCCGGCGCGAACAGGTAGGAACGGACGGGCATGAGGACTCCTGGGCTGCGGGTCAGGCGACCTGAATAACGCCCTCCCGTTTGAGTGCGGCGATCTCGTCGGCGGCGAAGCCGTGTTCTGCGAGGATCTCGGCCGTGTGCTGCCCCAGGAGCGGGGCGGCGAAGGGCGGGGCGGCGGGCGTGCGGGAGAGCACGACCGGGTTCTGAAAGCCGCGGTAGCGGCCGGCACGCGGATGGTCGAAGGTTGCGACCAGATCCTGTGCCAGCACTTGCGGGTGGTCGAACATGTCCTCGATCGGCTGCACCGGAGCGTTCGGGACGCGGTCGCCGAACAGGGCCGCCCACTCGACGGCGGTCCGCGTCGCCAAACATTCGCGCAGCCGCGGCACCAGGATGTCGGCGTTGGCAATGCGCTTCTTCATGGTGTCGTAGCGTGGGTCGTTCGCGAACTCCGACATGCCGACCGTTTCGCACAGGGCGGACCAAAAGTGCTGCGAGTGCGAAGAGAGATAGATGTAGCCGCTCTTGGTGGGATGGATTCCGGTCAGCGGCTTCATGACGATATCGCGGTTGGCGTCGGCGCCCTCGTTGTCGGCCCAGATAAAGCGGCCGGGCTGCATCGCCAGCGCGGTGCGGAGCAAGGAGGCGTTTACCTGCTGGCCCATGCCGTCCCGCTCGCGTTGCAACAATGCGGCGGTCACGCCGTAGGCCATCAAGGCGGCGGCGTAGTAGTCGACGACGGAGCCCATCACCACTTCCGGCACGTTGCCGGGTCCGCCCTGGAACGTGCAGAGCCCGGTCATGCATTGCAGGACTTGGTCGAAGCCGGCGTTGCTGGCCATCGGGCCGGTGTCGCCGAAGCCGCTCAGCCCGCAGTAGACGAGCCGTTCGTTAACCTTCTGCAGCGACGGGTAGTCGATGCCGAGGCGAGGCGGCACGGACGGGCGGAAATTGTGCACCAGGACGTCGGCGGTCTCGACTAGGCGTAGGAGGATCTGCAGGCCGTCCGGCTTCTTGAGATCAAGCACGATGGCGCGCTTGCTGCGGTTGGCGCCGAGAAAGGAGCGGCTCTCGTTCGGCAGCGTCGAAGGGTAGTTGCGCATCATGTCGCCGGCGGGCGCCTCGACCTTGATGACGTCGGCGCCCATATCGGCAAGCAGGGTGCAGCCATAGGGGCCGGCGAGGTAGCTGGTAAGGTCCAGCACCACGGTGCCGGCGAGCGGCCCGGCGACCTTCTTCTCGGTTTGAATCGTCGTATCGAGCATGATGTCGTTCCTACCCTGAGTTGTCGTTTTCGAGGGTTCGCGCGCTTGAGGCTGTACGCGGGGCATCCCCGGGCAAGCCGAGGGGATGGGATTGGACGGTTAGAGGCGGTAAAAGCGCTCGGCATTGAGGCGGAAGAGTTTGTCGCGCTCGGCTTCGGTGAAGGAGCGGGTGATCACGTCGAACGCCTTCCAGTAGGCGGCGTAGTCGCGGGACATCTTGTCGACGGGGAAGTTGCTGGCGAACATGCAGCGGTCCACGCCAAAGATGTCGATCGTTTCGAGGACCGACGGTCGAATACTGTCGACCGTCCAGGCGCGGTCGAGGAAGCCGAAGCCGGAGATCTTGACGGCGATGTTCGGCCGCTTTGCCAGCAACTGCATGCCGGTGCGCCAGGCTTCGAGGTAGTCGGCATCCGTTTGCATTGGTAGCCCGGTATGGGTCAGCACGAACTGCACGTCGGGCTGCTCTCCGACGAGCTGGGCGCCGAACGCCATGTCGGGATGGAACAGCTGGATGTCGAAGGAGAGGTTGAACTTGCGCATCAAGCGAAAGTTGGCGGCCCAAATGGGCGATTCCCGCGGATCCTTGGCCGCTGGGTCGACCTTGTGCTGGATCAGGCTCTGGCGAATGCCGCGCATGTTCGGGGAGGCGCAGTGCGCGGCGAGGACGGCTTCGGCGTCGGTGGCGCCGAGGTCGGCATAGGCGACGATGCCGTGTGGGAAGCCGCGCGAGGCCGGATCGTCGGCGACGGATTGCAGCCAGCACGTCTCACGGACCGGGTCGGTGGAGTCGTGCTCGGCTTGAATGTGGACAGCCTTCTCGACACCGCTGCCGGCGATGTCGGCCAGGAAGTCGGCGATCAGGTAGTCCTTGCGGATCGCCGCGTAGTCGCCGATCACCCGGGGCTGCACCTTGTCGGTGAGCCAGGGGTAATAGTTCAGCTTAAGGTCCCAGATGTGGAAATGCGTGTCGACAGCGCGCATCCTGTCTCGCCCCCTTTGCCCAGTCACTTGCCGGGTGTCCAAGACGGAGAATGCCATCGCGCGGATATATTGGCAATATTTTAAGCGCGGTTTTCGCGATACGCGGCAAACCAGCGAAGGCTGTCCAACGTGGCGACGACCGGGATGTATTCCGCGCCGACCCAGCCCTTCCAGCCGAGCGCGTCGATAGCCGCGTAGATGGGTGGGTAGTCGAGCTCGCCCTCGTCGGGTGCGCCGCGGGTGGGGACGCCCGCAATCTGGATATGGCCGATCAGCGGAAACAGGCGCCGCAACCGGGCGAGCACGTCGCCGTCATGCCTGGCGACATGGTAGCAGTCGAACATGATCTTGAGAGCGCTCAGGCCGTGGCGCTCGATGAGCGAAGCGGCCTGGTCGACGGAGCCGAGAAGATAGCCGGGCCGGTCGTGCCGGTTCAGCGGCTCGATCATCAGCTGGATGCCGGAGCCTTCGTTGCGGCGCACCGCCCATTCGAGGTTGTCCAGGTAGGTCGCCAACGCCGCGTCCACGTCCAGTTGGCCGACCAGGCCCGCCATGACGTGGATCGCGCATTCTCCATAGGCGGCGGCATGGTTGAGCGCGTCGTCCAGCGAGGCGCGAAACTCCTTCTCGCGGCCTGGAAGCGCCGCGACGCCCCATTCGCCGGCCGCGCCACTCGCCGAGTTGATGCCAACCATCGTCAGGCCGAGATCGTCCAAGCGGTTGCGGATGTCCGCCGTGGTAAAGGAGTACGGAAACCAGCACTCCACCGCGTCGAAGCCCGCTTCCTTGGCCGCCGCGAAACGGTCGAGGAATGGGAGCTCGGTGAAGAGGGTGGAGAGGTTCGCAGAGAAGCGCGGCATCGGCTGCTTCCGGCTTAGAACGCGAAGCGGAGGGCGCCGCCATCGACAGGGATGGTGGTGCCGGTGATATAGCCGGCCCGGCCCGAGGCGAGGAAAGCGATCAGTCCGGCAGCCTCCTCCGGCTCACCGAAGCGGCCGGCGGGGATATTGCGCGTGATGAAGTCCTGTCGCGACGCCTCGGTCGGATGCAGGCGGTTGAGGATTTGCGCTGTATTTAAACGGCCGGGTGCCAGGCAGTTCACCGTAACGCCTTTCGACGCGTAATGCCCGGCAGTCGCCTTGGACCAGCTTTCGAGCGCCGCCTTGGCCGGCCCGGCCGCGTTTACCGCTTTGGCGACGATCGCGCCCGTGACATTTATGACCCGGCCCCAACCCCGTTCAGCCATTGCCGGAATCAGCAGCTCGCCGAGACGACGTGCTGAATAGAAGTTGAGCCGGAACGCCTCTTCCCAGACCTCCGGGTCGTCCGGTTTGGACATCGGGCGCGAGCCGCCGGCGTTGTTGACCAGCACGTCCACCGAGCCCGCTTGTGTCAGCACTTGCTCGACCAACCGTTCTGGCGCCCGATCGGTCGCGAAATCAGCAACCAGCAGGATGGGCACCTGACCCCCAGCTGCCTCGATCTCCTTGGGCAGCGTCTTCAGCCCGTCCAGGTTGCGCGCCGTGCCGACGACGCGAGCGCCCTCGGCGGCGAGTAGCACGGCGGCGGCGCGGCCGATCCCCGTGCTGGCGCCGGTTACCAGGCAGACACGTCTGTGAAGCTGCAGGTCCATAAACGCTTTCCTCCCTGATGGGCCGGTCGCGTCGAACTGCCCATCGCTAGGCTCGATATACTCAGAATATGCATACAGCAAGCGAATCGAAGGGTCGAACGCGCGCATCGCAAGATCGTCATTGCGGATACGATAGATATATGTAAGATATTTGCAAGAAGGCTTGCCAACGAAGCAGGAGGAAACGAATGGCATTTTCCCGCCGAAGCCTGGTCGCGGCGACCGCCCTCTCGGCCACGAGCTTAATTTCTGCCGCGCGAGCCCAAGGGGCCTCTACGCTGCGCATCGGCGTCCTCAACGATCAAACCGGGCAGTTCCGCGACTTCGGCGGGATCGGGTCGGTCGGCGCAGTTCGTCAGGCCATCATGGATTTCGCCAACCCCGAAATCTCTGTCGACGTCGTCGTGGCCGATCATCAGAACAAGCCGGACGTCGGCGCCGGTATCGCCCGGCAATGGCTTGACACCGGCGGCGTCGACATGATCATCGATGTGCCTAACTCGGCGGTCGCGCTCGCGGTCAATCAGGTGGTCCGCGCTAAAAACAAGGTGATGATCACCTCGGCTTCCGCGACGATGGACCTGACAGGGTCACAGTGTTCGCCCAACACCGTCCAGTGGACGTTCGACGCGTATATGCTTGCCAAGGCGCAGGGCGTGGCGATGACCAGGGCGGGCGGCACGACCTGGTTCCTGCTCTACGCCGATTTCACCTACGGCCAGGGCATTGCGCGAGACCTCACGCGTTTCGTCGCTGAGGCCGGGGGCAAGATGATCGGCATGGCCGGCTATCCGGTGGTCGGGACGACTGATTTCTCCTCCTTCCTCCTGCAAGCCCAGGCTAGCGGCGCGAAGGTGCTCAGCTTCACCAGCGGCGGCTCGGACGCGGTCAACATCATTAAGCAGGCGCGCGAGTTCGGCATCGCCGACAAGATGCAGATCGCCGCGCTTCTGGCTTACATCACCGATATCCACGCGATCGGCCTTGAGCAGGCGCAGGGCATCCTGATCTGCTCGCCCTTCTACTGGGACCTGAACGACCGCACCCGCGCCTTCACGCAGCGCTACCTGCAGAATCAACACCCACCCTTCTATCCGACCATGGATCATGCCGGTTGCTATGCTGGCGCGCTGCACTACCTCAAGGCCGCCGCCGCACTCGGGGTGGCCAAGGCCAAGGCCGATGGTGCCGCCACGGTCGCTCAGATGAAGGCGATGCCGACTGACGACGATGCGTTCGGCCCGGGATCCGTCCGGGCCGATGGCCGGACGATCACGCCGGCCTACCTGTTCCAAGTCAAATCGCCCGCCCAGAGCAAGCGGCATTGGGACTACTACGAGCTGAAGCAGACGTTGCCGGCGAGTGAAATCTGGCGTCCTCTCAACGAAGGTGGCTGCCCCCTCGTCAAGACTTAATCAGGCCGCGGCGCCGGCGGGCTTGCGGGGCGGGCGCGACGGAGGCAAACGCTGGGCTGCCGCCGGGCTGAGACCCGGGACGATGAGTTGGGTCAGCCGCTTCTTGAACATCTCGACATGTGCCTTGGCCGCCCGGACCGCCGCCACGGCGTCGCCGCCGGCGACGCCGCGGGTTAGTTCGTCGTGGCACGTGATGAAGGCGTCATCCCGCCCGGGGTCGCGAATGGACAGCCACCAGATCCGCTGGCTGAAGACGGCCAGATGCCCAGTGTATTCCGACAGGTAGGCATTGCGGCTCATCGTCGAGATCAGGCCGTGGATCGCCGTGTCGCTTGACAGGATACCATGCTGGTCGCCTGAACGGGCCATTGCGCGAAAGGTCACGGCCGCCGCCTTGAGCTGCTTACGTTCCGCAGCGGTCCCGCGCTCGGCCGCCAGTCGGGCGGCTTCCGGTTCGAGCACCATGCGGATTTCGGTCAGCTGTGCCAGTTCGCTGGCCAGGATCGGCGCGACGAACGGCGTCTGACGTGGCCGGAGAACGACGAGCTTATCCGCCGCGAGGCGCTGCA
>JAVHMZ010504891.1:0-16785 GCA_034782995.1 Amazona versicolor
GCGGGGTGGAGCAGTCCGGTAGCTCGTTGGGCTCATAACCCAAAGGTCGCAAGTTCAAATCTTGCCCCCGCAACCAACTCTCTTAGCAACCGAACTGCGACCCGAAGCGGCGTCACGCCTAACTAACAGGCGGCCCGAATCGCTGCGTCAATGTCGCGGAAGTAATCAGACCCGTTGCCACAGCCTTGGGTGCCGCCGCCTGAAACAGCGCGGCCATACCGAAGGGCGCGCCGAACTGCATTCTGCTATTCGACACCACTCCCGCGATGTGTTTCTGCAGGTCATCCCTTTTTTCGACGAACGTCTGATTGCCGTTAAGAGTACCTGGATCAGTTCCGCCAACGAACGCTCGCATATCAGCTATCTTCTTCGCTGTGGAAGCCATGCTCTCGGCCCACCACATAACGGTGAGGTAATCGCTTCCGATCACGCCCAAGCGCACCGCGTCATTTGCCAGCTGCGGCAAGAGTGTTCCAAACACCGCCGGGTTTCCGGTCGACTTTAAGCGCGCCCAGGTTGAATCGTTGCCTAGAATGTCTCTCCGATAGCGATCTGCGTCGATTGCGTTTCCGGATGGCGGCAGAAGAAGAGTCTGCAGCGCGCCCCGGCCAATGCGTTCATATTCATCCTGCGTCCGGGGCTGCCCAGCACCATTGAGGAACATGGCAGTACATGCGGCGTCGGAAAACTCGACACGGAGCAGACACGTGGAGGTACTCGTTCCATGGAATCCACTTAACAACTGTTGCTTCCCCTGCGCATTCAACAGTCCGGCTGCGATCATCGCATCCAGATAATCGGACATCGTGTGCTCATTGGTATGGGCGTTCAATGCGAAGTACGCGTCGGAGCTTGTAATCTCCATTTCGCTTACCGACTTGCTTGCACGATACGCGCTCGTAACCAGCAGCGAGTTGAATTTGATCTTGCGAATGGTCTCCTGAGCTTGCGGCAGCACCAGCGTCTGAATGCTTGTTCCGGTTACCGTCTCATTGATGGTCAACTCACCGGTGAGCGGCTCGTAGACGGTTTCTCCTTTGCGGATTAACTCGGAAACGGAGCTGAAGTTTAAGAGGCCCAGCAAGTTGATCTTCACGCTTGCTTTGCGGTCCCGCGCGTTCTTGAGGCAACTCCGCAACAGCACGACTCCAGGAGCTATCTTTCCATTTCCATCGGCCTTCGATTCCAACTGTGTGAGTGCGGAAAGGTTCCCATCGAGGGCCGCGTGCACCGCTTCCGAAGCGGGCGCATCCAGCGCGCTTAGATCGATGCGGTAAAGGAAAGCCGCGGATCTCGCAGCTGTTCCTGAAAACTCGGCCGAAAGCGAAGCCGCAAGGCTGTGGGAAAAACTGGCGGCGATCTGATTCTGAATCTGCGTGCGTTCCGCGTCCGTTAAACCGCCGTTGGAGAGAGTCTTCAACTCGTCGGCCGGTTGAGGACTGATGGCTGTAATCAGTTTCACCAGCAGATCCGTCTTTCCAAAGTCGGCTTCCACTCCGGCCTGTAGCGTCGCAGCAACGTCCCAAGCATCGCTCGCCTTCTTGTAGTAGCCGAGCTCCACGACGCTATCCGATATCTTGCGCACTAGTATTTCGTGAAGTCCGGAAATCGAGAAAGAAGCGTTCACATCGAGCGAAGCGCCGGCCTTCAGTATTACTGATTTATTCACTATGGGCAGGTTAGGCGAAGCGAGCGGGTTCGGACCCACGGACACCGACACGTCTCCACTCACTTTGAAGCTGCCGTTGCCCGAAATCACTGCGATATCTCCGGCTTTCATCGCCTTCAGATCGGATACATCAGCCGGAATAATCAGACCTGAGATAACGTTTCCCAGAGCCTGCGCGACAGTCGGAGCGGTACTTGACGCGGGAAACTTCTTGAAGTATTCGATGCCGATTCCCGCTCCGGCGCTGAGCCCGAAGTTAAGGTCGCCTTGCGCTCCGTTCAGACCCGCCGCAATAGAGCCACTCAAGGCCAGTGAAAGGTATGCCGCGCCTTCGTCGACGGTGATTCCAGTGTCGAATGGATCATCGCCGAAGAGCTTTGCGCCGGCTTTTGCGTTGACGTTTACGGATTGTCTCACTCCTGCGTTGATCGAAATTTCAGGCTTGGAAACTCCGAGCTTGACCCCGTCGGAAAAATTCAGTCCGAGAGATAATGGCGTGCCGTTGGCTGACGCAAGTGGCCGGCTAAGAGCTGCTACTAAGTCGTCCAACAACACTACTGTCAAACCGGGAGTGCCCAGATATTTCTCTATCGCTGATGTAATGGGCTCAGGGATGGCGGGCACGGTCGTGATCTCTGCGCCCAACTTGTCGGTAATTTTGATCGTTGACATTTCGTTCCTCTCTTTTGAGAGCGCAACCGGCTAGGGAAACGGGACATTCATTGAATTCTTTGAGAAGGTCCACATGTAGTGTCGCGCACCTCTCGCTATTTCAGCTAATCTGTTCGAATGCGCTTTGCTCCGCTTCCCGCTGCGTTCCTGATAGCCTCCGCTCTTCTGTCTGCACAAACTCCCGATGCCGACGCTGTCCATCGTTCCGCCATTCTGATCGACACACATAACGATGTGACCAGCGATACCGTAGCCGGCCTCGATATCGGAAAGCCGCGCAGCGACGGGCACACCGACATTCTGCGCATGCGCGCGGGCGGCATGGGAGCTCAGTTCTTCGCCGTGTATGTCGGCGCGGAGTACGTCAAGGACAATCGATCCGCTCATCGCACACTCGAGATGATCGATACCGTTCGGTACGACATCATCGACGCTCATCCGGAAACTTTTATGTTCGCGGGTACGGCGGCCGATATCGAGAACGCGCATAAACAAGGCAAGATCGCAGCGTTGTTAGGGATTGAAGGCGGTCACGCGATCGAGGACAGCTTGCGCTTACTTCGCGACTACTACGCGCTCGGCGTGCGCTACATGACTCTGACTCACGTCAACAGCAATCACTGGGCGGATTCGTCGGGCGACTCCAACAAACCCAACAACGGACTCACCGCTTTCGGGAAAGATGTCGTGCGCGAGATGAATCGCCTGGGCATGATCGTCGACATCTCGCACGTTTCGGATAAGACGTTCTGGGATGCGCTGGAGACGAGCCGCGCGCCCATCTTCGCGTCGCACTCTTCCTGCCGGGCACTTACGGATGTGCCGCGCAACATGACCGACGATATGATAGCCGCACTCGGCAAAAAAGGCGGCGTGGTGCAGATCAACTTCAGTTGCAACTTTCTTTCGCAGAAATCGGCGGACGCCGATCACGCGGCGGGTCCGAGCATATTGAAGCGCTTGACCGAACTCGAAACTCGATACAAAGACGACCCGAAAGCCCTATTAGCCGCACGCCGCGAAATGAGCGCCGAACGCGCCAAGAACGCAGTGCGCGCCAACTTAAGCGATGTGGTCGCGCACATCGATCACGTTCGCAAGATCGCCGGTATCGATCACGTCGGCGTCGGCAGCGACTTTGACGGCGTCACGTGCACGCCCATCGGCTTAGACGACACATCAAAGTGGCCCAACTTGACGCGGGCGCTTCTTGCGAAAGGCTACAGCGCGGCCGACATCCGCAAAGTATATGGTGAAAACATCCTGCGCCTCATGCGCGAAGTGGAAGCGACCGCGCGCGCGATGCAGAGCGCGGCGAAGTAACGACGCCTACTTGTTCACCACAAACTTTTCGAGTAGCTCCGCCGCTTGATCCGCGCCACCGTAGCGTTTGCCGGCTTCTGCCAGCCGCGTAATACCTCGCTTATAACTCTCGTCGCCCAGTATTCGTTCAACGGCGTCACGGATCGACTTGGGCGTCACTTTGGGGGGGGCGATGCTGATGCCTGCGCCGGCCGCGACAATGCGCTGCGCCAGTTCGGGCTTGTCCCATTCGGTGGGAATCAAAACCATCGGCACATGCGCGTGAATGGCCGCAAGCACCGTGCCCGCGCCGCCGGTCGTAACCATCACGGCGGTGTGCGGAAGCAAGTCGGCATGTGGAATCCATCGCGTCAGGTGCACGTTCGGCGCTCGCACGCCAAGATCGATCGACTCCGGATCGCGCGCCCCGCCGCTGGTCATGATCACTTCCATGGGCAGGTTCGCCAAGCCTTGCGCAGTGGCGCGCAGCACCAAAGGCTCGCCCACGTGAATAGTCCCTTCGGTGGCGTGTATCCAGGGCACGTCGCGGCGCAGAGTCGCCAGAAACGGCGGCGCGGTAATCGTCGACGCTTTATTCCACAGATACGGACCGACATACTGCACGCTCTGCGGCAGATCGTGGCGGTCGTAATCGAATTCGGGCGTCGCCGGGATGATGTAGAGCGGAACGGTTTTGAGATGTTCGAGCGCGGTAGTCTTGATCGCGGGCAAACCGTACTCCGCGCGAATCTCGTTCAGCCGTTTGCGGAAGCCGCTGCTCACAAACTTCTGCCCGATGGCAACGGCACCGGCCACCGCGCGTGTCGAAAAATTGTGCGGCTTAGGCAAACCCAGTCCAAACGGCGGAATGCCCGGTCCCGGGATCATGCAGATCGGCATGAAGGAAGTGATCGCCACCGGGATGCGCCCCAGCTCGCCAAGTATAAACGTCGTTCCGAACATGGCCACTTCGCTCACGATCGCGTCGGGCCTCCAATCGCGCATCACCGCTTCCAAATCGGCGACTTGTTGCGGAATGGTGTCGATCATCCATTCGCGCAGAAGTTTCGTGAAGCCGAAGCCGCGCGCCGGTTCGGACGAGCTGCGGCCTTCAGGAAACAACAATCCGTCGATGTGCTCTTGACTCAGCCGGGTGAACGGGAATAACTGATAGCCTTCGCCTTCAAGCACCGCGCGCGTACTCGGGCCGCTATAGAATGCGACTTCATGACCGCGGGAACGCAGCGCATTAGCCACCGCGATTTGCGGATACAAATGCCCCGGCGGGTGCCATGCAGTGACTAGAAAACGAGCCATCTTCAGTGCTGGTCCGCTACGCGCTTTAGGCGATTGACCACGGCGCCGTGATAAGCCTTCTCGAAGAGCCGCGTCGGCAAGAAGCGGCGCGCCAACAAGAACGCCGCGGGACGCGAGCCCACCAAGTAGCGCATCCGCGGACGCTTATCGGTGAGCGCGCGCTCAATCTTGCGCGCCACATCGACCGGTGTAATCGGGGAAGTCTCGACCGCCCAGCCAGCCACGCGTTCGCTCTCTTCCCAAAAGGCGCGATTGGGACTAACCGGATCGCGCGCGCCGTCCGCTACCCAAAGATTGCCGGCCCACATCGGCGTCTTTACGATTCCCGGCTCGACCAGGCTCACCCGCACGTCCCACAGCGCCATCTCGAGCGCCAGCGACTCCGCCCATCCTTCCACCGCGAATTTGGTGGCGCAGTATCCGCACAGTCCCAACGACCCTGCGAGGCCGCCGATGCTCGACAGAAACACAATGCGCCCATTGCGGGCCGCGCGCATCCCGGGGATGACAAGACGCGTGAGCGTCATCGCTCCGAATACATTGGTTTCAAACGCGCTGCGGACCTCGCGGTCGGACAAGTCTTCGAAGTAACCACGCAGCAATACGCCGGCGTTATTCACCAAGTTCTCGACCGCGCCGTACTGAGTTACCGTCTCGTCGTAACAGGCGCGAACGCTTCCCTCGTCTTGCAGATCGAGCGCTACCAGCGGCACGTTTACTCCGGCTTCGCGGCAAGCTTTATCGAACGCTTCCCGCTTACTCAGGTTGCGCATCGTGCCCATCACCGGCCAGCCACGAAGCGCCAGCAGAATCGCCGTTTCCAATCCGATTCCCGAAGAAACGCCGGTGATCAGAGTAACTCCGGGCATGATTTACTTCGGATCCAGCGTGTAATGCTGCAACGTGAGATAGGGTTTGAGTTTCTCGCGAACGGAATGGAACAGCGCGATGACTTCAGGAAGCAGCCGCGGCTCGCGCGGGGAGATTTTCCGTGCCCAGTCAATTGGCTCGGCCGGATGCGCGTCGAGAAAGTCCATGATCTTGTTCATGGTCTCGACAGGCTTGCGGCAAAGCTCTTCGTATTGAATCTCGACGGCGCTGCCGGCGGGAAGCGCTGGAAAGTTCTCCATGTAGTAGCTAGCCATCTTGGCGGTGTGACGCGCGAGAAGCCGGTCCCACAAGCGCAACGGCGGTTTCGCCGCGGCGCGTGCCAGCCATAGTTGCACCGGTCGCTGATAGAGCGCGCGATACCACGGAGCGATCATCGCCGCGAAACCGTTGCGCGAGCCGAGCATGCTTAGCCACGCCTGCCGTTGCGAGTTCAGAATGTTGACCGGGTGACGGTGAATAAAAACAAAGCGCGCGTTGGGATACCAGCGCTTGATATCGCGGAAGCAGATCACGTCCCAAGGGTTCTTCAGCAGCAGCGGCTTCGCGCGATCGGAAACATATTGGATCTTGCGCGCGATCTCTTCGAATTTGGGGCGGGTCTTCTCCGTCAGACGTGGGCGTTGATCGCTCGGATCGGAGAGGATGAAACCGTACTCGATCGGCGCTTCGGGGACCGCGGGAGTTTTATCGATGATGCGATCTTTGATGCCTTGCCGCTCGAACTCCGCCATCACCTCGCGATGCGCTTCAGCGGTGCGGCCTGCAAGGAAATCCGTGAGTACGTGTTCGTAGCGGATCACGTGATAAGCCGAAACGTAATTGAAACATCCTGTTTCGGCGAGTAAACGGTGCAGCAGCGTGGTACCAGAACGATGATCGCCAACGATAAAGATCGGTTCGAAACGGACGTCGCGCAGCGTTTCGAGATGTGCGCGGTCAGGCGCGTCGCTGGTGGAGGTGGTGCTCATGACGCCGGCCTTCGCGGCTAACTCCGCTTTTCGCCCGCAATCACCACCTGACCCATGGCGTTCAGCTCTTCTACTGGCGTGCGGAGAAACTTCAGCGTTGTCTCGGTCAGGAGTTCCGGCAACTCCAGCGGGCCGAAGTGCTCACCGCCGGGCAGCAGCACAGATTGGCAATTCGGCAAGCGATTCTTGATCGGCTCCCACGACGGCAGGAAGTGGCTCTTGTCGCCATACACAAGCTCCACCGGAGTGTAGATGCGCTCCAGCGCGTCCATGGTCAGTTCGTCGACCGTTTCGTAATCGTCGATCAGCGTGGTGGTGCGGAGCAGGCGCAACAGCGGTTCGCGATTGCGCGGCAGCCCGCGCGCCGGTCCGTAGAACTTGGGCGTCTCGAGACTCAATTGCAAGAGCGCCATCGCGTCCGAGCGCTTATCGTGCGGCACTTCGATGCCGCATTCTTCCAGCTTCTCGACCCAAGCTTTCCAACCAATCCAGTCAGGATTTTTGCGGTCTTCGACCAGCGCGGCAAGCCCCGGCTCGAGCGCCAGAATTTTGTCCACTCGGTCGGGATGTTTCAGCGCGAAGTAAAGGCAAATATCGGCACCGTAGCTGTGGCCCATCAGCGTGGCCTTGTTGATGCCGAGCGCGTCCATCAAGCCCAGGAGATCTTCGGCCATCACCTTTGGCGTGTAGCCGGTGGGCGTCATCTCGCTATAGCCGTGACCGCGCAAGTCATAGGTAAGCACCTTGAACTCGCGGCGCAATACCGGCATCATGTACAGGTGCCAGACCGCCAGGTTTCCCAGGAAGCCATGGAGCAGAATCACATCCGAACCTTCGCCGGCTTGGATGTAGTGGAGCTGAACTCCGTTGGCCGTAATTTTAGGCATAGGTGTCTGAGGCTAATAAACTAATCGATGTACCCGAGCTCGCGCAATCGCTCCATAACGACGCGCTCGTCTTCCTCACTCATCTGCGACGTTTCCGTTTCGGCCGCTTTCTCGTCGGTGGTTTTGTCTTGATCGCCTCCGGGGCTCGTGGTGGATTGAGCCCGGCGCACGGGGTTTTTTTCCATAAATCGCTCCTCGAAAATGGCGGTCGGGACTCGCCCTTCCAGATCACTATAAAACGGAAGGCCCAAGCTGTACAGCATCAGCGGGGTGATGTCCAGGATGGAAAGCTCGCCGGCATCCAAGCCTTTCCGCATGCCCGGTCCACGCGCCGCGAAGACGCCTTGCGGCCGATGGGCGCCGCTGACGACAGGACGCCGCGTAACGATTTCCGTTCCCGGAAGAATCGAAACTAAACCGCCATCGCGCATTTCCATGGTGATGTCGGGGCCGAGCGGTCCGCTTTTCCCCGGAAAGATTTCGTCGCGAGTAAAGATGCCGGTGGCAATGAGTTCCCCATCTTCGGGCGAGCGCACTTCGCGCAATTCGGCGACTAGCCGGTCGCGGAAGCTGCGGTAATCCGCGCGCGCCACACCGGGCGTGGTTCCGTCTTCGCTCACGGCTATGTTGATGCCGTTAGAAGTGGGCGTAGTTGCGAAGGCTTTGGTCTTGGTCCAATCAAGCAGCCACGTATGACGCGCAACCTGGCCCACGCCAAGAATTGCGTCGGGCTTCTCATTGGCGGCGGCTTCCGACCACGCCAGATAACCTTTTTTCGCCAGCCAGTTATTCACATGAAAGACTTCGTAGGTGGGTCCGAAGCCATGGTCCGAGGCCAGGATTACGTTCGCGTCCGGGCCAGCCAACTCGACCATCTGCCCGAACAACGAATCAATCTGGCGGTAATACTTGAGGCACAACTCGCGCACTTCGAACTCCCACGGTTCGGTCAACGGCTGCGCATCTCCCGGGCGGATAAAGCGCCAGCAAAGGTGCTGCATCTTATCCACGCCGTCAAACAGAACGGCCATCAGATCGCTCGGATCGGTAGTGGCCAGGTAACGATAAATTTCAAACCAGTTGCGCTCGCGTCGGGTATGAAACTCGATCCACGGCCCGTATTCTTCGCGCGTTCCCACGCCTTCGGTGGACTTCTCTTCGAGCTTGATGTCCATGCCAAGCTCGCGCAGGCTGACATCGGGAATCGCCTTGAGCCGATCAAAGAGATCTTTGGGCCAGCACGCCAAGCGCATCTGCCGCCATGGCACCCAACCCGGCACGACGTACCCGGATATCTGCGGCGCGGGAAACATCGCGGGAAAATTCAGCGATGTCGCCTTTAAACCGTTTTTGGAGGCAAGACTCCAGATCGTTTCCGTCTGGATATCGGTCGAAGTCAGAAAGCGAATATGTTTGCTGTTCTGTCCTTCAAACCGGAAAAAATCGAACACGCCATGGTGGCCAGGCGTGCGTCCGGTCATAAGGCTGGTCCAAGCGGGCGGAGTCAGCGCGGGAACAATCGTGCGCAACGAGGCGCGCACGCCGGTCTCGATGAAGCTTTTGAGGAAGGGCATTTCGCCCTGCTTCATCAGTTCGTCAAGTACCGTATAAGTCGCGCCGTCCCAGCCGACCAGCAGCGTACGAACACTCACCGAAGCGCCCCCGTCGTAGGCGGTGTGGTGGAAGTCGTAGATATGACTTCGCCTTTGTTCAAGTTTTCGTAAACAAAGTCAACCAGTTCGTTTACGCTCACGTCCTGCTGCCCGCGCTCGCCCACCGCCGCCAGAAATTCGGCGAACGGCAATTGCATTTTGTAGTGCTCCTGGATATTCGTTCCGAGCACGACAAGATCGAGCGAATCCAGTCCCATCTCCTTGAACATCAGCGTCTGGGGGCCGATCTCTTCGGCGTAATCCCAATCGTGCGCTAAATCGGAGAGCGACTGGAGCAGATAATCCAGGACCTCCTGGCGGCTTTGTTTCATTACGGTCCCCACGGTAGATTGCCATCGCGCGCGGCTCGACTCCCCTCGCGCATTTGAAACAGAACTGTAGTCTGCGGAGACGGTTTAGACCTTTCCGCACAGTCGATCAAACAATGGCGGTAGTAGGCTATGGTACGCTTTCGCGGCGGCCCCTGTCAATCCGCGCGAGTCCTATACCGGCCTAACGTTATCCTAATCAGGCCCATTCGAGAATCGGATGGAAATGGCATTCTGACAACAGCCGCCAACCACATCGACCGCGAACGCGCCTAGGGATTTACCACAATCGACGTGTAAGCCGAGGGTCCGCTTCCGCCAACCCAGATTTGCACGATCCCCGGAGCAACTTGCGCCGGCATGGTGGCCGTGATTGACGTGAACTGACCGCGGGAATCCGCGAATCCGGAACCGAGTGAGTTTCGCGAGTTCTGCATCAGCGTGACGCTCACATTCTGGAACGGCAGGTAGCCCGAACCCCGCACCGTGAACGTTCCGCCCGCGTCGACATTCGGCTGGTTCGGAAGTGATGCCGGCTCGATGGTAAACGTGGCGACACCGGCCTTCCCGCTGGTTTGTCCGACAGCCCGGACGCTGTGATCAAGATAGATGCCGTTCCACATGAATGTCGCGAACACGAAGTCACCGGTGGATGTGGCCGTCGCGCTCCCTAGCGGATAAGCCGAAACGCTGTCCGCAAACATGCTGATCTGCTCCCCTGCGCCGAAACCCGTTCCGCTGATGGTTATCGGCGTTCCCACTCGTCCTAAGGGAGGTGCAATCGAAAGCGCGGCTGCCAGAAACAGGACTTGCCCGATTCGATCTCCGCCCGGTTGAGCGAACCAGAAGTTCCCGTCGGGACCAACGATAATGTCACCCTGAGTGACGAACGTTCCCGGGATCGGATTGAGACTAATTGCTCCCCCAAGGGTGATCCGTCCGATGAACGAAAGACCGTGAAGTCCGTAGACCGTGAACCAGAGAGCGCTGTCAGGACCGGAAACGATGCCGACAGGAACGAGTTGCGAAATCGGCAGCGGATATTGGGTGAATTGCCCGCTGGTAGTAATTCGCCAGATAGACTCGTTTCCCCCATCTGTAAACCAGAGCGCGCCATCCCCGCCAACGGCGATTCCAATGGGATCCCTGTACGCGTCCGGGACGGAGTATTCCGTGACAATCCCGTCTGTTGTAATCCGCCCGATTTTTCCAGCGGTGTCTTCGGTGAACCAAAGAGCGCCGTCCGGTCCCGCCACAATTTTGTCGGAATCCTGAGAGGGAATGGAGAACATCGTGACGACGCCGGTGGTCATGATGCGCCCGATTTTATTCTGGTTGGTAAACCACAGTGCACCGTCGGATCCTGTGACGATAGCTCCTGGACGATCCCCGGCCTGCAGAGGATATTGAGTGACCGAGCCGCTGGTCGTAACGCGGCCGATGGAACCTCCGTCCTGACTTTGCTCGGTGAACCAAAGGGCGCCGTCCGGTCCGGTAGTGATTCCAAATGGAATTGTATTTGGCGCAATGCCTGGGTAATAAGTGATCTTTCCGGCAACGGTGATGCGGCCGATGCCAACGCTTCCGAACCAGACGGCCCCGTCCGGCCCGCTCGTCAGGGCATTGGGAGCCCCGACGGTAGGCACGGGAGTGGATAACGGGTGTTCGATTACCGACAGCTGTTGAGCTATTAATGCCGGCGATAAACAGCACGCCGCCAGGAAGGAAATGACTGACCTGTTCCGGGTAGAATTCAACACGGTAGGACCTCCTCCATCAACACGAGGCAGTTCGACGCTGCCTTAGCGATGCACGTTCATCATATGCCTTTTCCCGTCCTGTTCAACGATTGATTTCGCGGGCGTCCGCGCTGCACGCCAGTGCCGCGATTCTAGATCGGCTCGATCAGCACGTCGGCAGCGTGGGCCGCCAGCGCCTCCAGGTCGTCCGGATCAGACGTGAGCACAGTCCCTCCGGGTTCCGCGAATGCCACGAGGAGAGCATCGACGGCTGACCCACGACGGGCCAGGCGTCGCAGTACGGCTGCCCGCCGCGCGAGGGACTCAGAAACCTCATCGGCGACGTCACAGGTCTTGAGGAAGCGGTTCTCGTTCGCGTCGCGCCCCGCGTGTCCCTGCAAGCACTCGACGAGAACCACCGCAAGCACCTTTGGTGGCCATAGACCCTCGTCGCGTAGGGCGACTATTAGGGCTAGGGCTCGGCGTGAGCGCTCCGCCAACTGGGTGACAGCCCCGGAGTCCAGGATTAACACAGCGCTTAGCGGGGAATCCGATCCGTGCGACCGGCGATTCGTTGTGCCACGGCGACCGCGCGGGCCAGCTCTCGAGGAGCGGGTTGGCCGACTTGTGCCGCAAGTTCGGCTGTGTAACGCCGGCTGGCGGACTGAAGCTTCCGGCGACGCACTTCGGCGCGCACCGCTTCTTGAAGAAGCTCGGATGCCGGGAGTCGGCGCTCCTTCACCACTTCGTAGAGATCCGTTGGCAAGTAGACCTGCATACGCGGCATACGCCTAGTATACGCCTGGGAACCCGTGGCCCCTGCGTTGTAATCCCTGAGATTGATCTCAGACGCCCTATAACGGCGGGCCATTTCACAATCTAAAAAGTCCCATTTCGCCGCCCTAGTCCCAGTTCCATTGTCGCCAACATCCCGCGGATGCTAAACTCACAGACTCAAAGCCAATTTACCGTCCTGCATGTCCAATCGGCCCAATATTATTCTGATCAGCGCGGATTCGCTGCGCGCCAACCACTTGGGCTGTTATGGATACGGGCTGCCGACGAGTCCGGAAATCGACAAGCTTGCGGCTGGCGGCGTGCTCGCGGAGCAGATGTTCTGTCCGGTGATTCCCACGCAGCCTTCGCACACAACGCTGTTTACAGGTCAAAGCCCGCTGCGTCACGGCGTGGTCGCGCATGGCGGCAAAGCCAAGCTGCCGCGCTCCTCTCCGTTTCTGCCCGAACTGCTGCGCGATGAGGGTTATCTCACTTGCGCGGTGGACACGTTGTTTCGCGAACGGATGTGGTTCGCGCGCGGCTATGAATACATCATTGATCCCAGCATCCATCACGTCTTCTACGCCAACGTAACGCAGGAAGAGCTGAACGATCGCGCCATTCGTTGGATCAAGAACTTCGGCCAGGACGATCCGTTTTTTGTCTTTATCCACTATTGGGACGCGCATTACCCTTACGTCCCGCCGAAGAAATACCGCGAACTGTTCTATCCCGGCGGAACGCCAATCGATCCGAACAACCATGCGCTCGACGAGTGGTGGTCCCATCCCATCGGCACCATGGCGCGCGATACGTGGCTGCGCACGGGCAAGGGCGTAATCAACGATCCGAACTTTGTCACCGGGCTTTTCGATGGCGAAATCAAATACCTGGACGACGGCATCGGGCACCTGGTCCATTCGCTCGCGGCAATGGGACAGCTCGAAAACACCATGATCGTTTTCATGGCGGATCATGGCGAGAGCATGACCGAGCACCGGATCTTTTACGATCATTACGGCCTTTACGACAACGTGATCCGGGTGCCGTTCGTTGTATCCTGGCCCGCAGGTGGTCTGAAACAAGGGCTGCGGCTGGAACCGATTCGGCAATCCTATGACGTTGCGCCCAGCATCCTGGAAGCTTGCGGTATCGAGCTGCCCGAAGAACTAGACGGGCAAAGCTTCTACCGGCAATGGACCGGCGAAGAAAAGCCCGCGGGTTACGACCGCTTCCTCACACTCGAAAGCACATGGCAGGCGAAGTACGCTCTTCGCACCACCACGCATAAGTTCATCAAAGCGCGGGAGCAGGACTTGTTAGGCAATCCTATGCGCGAGCTTTACGATCTTCAAGCCGATCCTTTGGAGGAACAGAACATCGCGGAGTCGGCGCCCGACATCGCACGCGAAATGGAGCGAGAACTCGAAGACCGCATCGCGACAATTCTGGCAAGCGCAGGGAAAACGGAAGATCCCGTGGTGAAGGAAGGCCCGAGCATGATCGGTACTTGGAAGGGCGTGAAAGCGACGGTCACGGCTTAGCTATGGCGGATTTGGAAACTCTCACGCGCGGTTACCTCGAAGCGTTTGACGCGCGCGACTTAGAGAAGTGCCTCGGATTTTTCGCCGACGACGCCGTGGTTCATTTTCAGGATGTCGACTACCAAGGTGCGGACGCGTTGCGCGAATGGCATAGCGAGCGGTTCGCGGCCAATCTGCGACTGAGCAAGATTGAAAACTTCCGCGTCAAGAACGAAACAGTCACGGTGGATGCGGTGGCCAGTTCGGACCGTCTGTCGGCGTGGAAGATCAAGTCATTGAAAAGCCGCATCGAAGCCAAATTCACCGGCGAGCTGATCGAAGAAGTGAAACTCACCGCGCGCATGACGAACATGTTCAGCATGCTGCGCGCCGGCGAATAACACCGAGACAGCTCGACCCAGTCATTTTTCAGTAGCGGAAGTCAACACGAGTTAGCACGAACACCGGTTTGCGGTTCAACATTTGCGGTTTGTAAATCCATTGCCGCACGGCCGCAAGGGAAGCCTCGCGTAGTTCCATCGGTCCACTTATAACTCGGGCGCGCAACACCTCCCCTTCAAGCCCCACGAGAATGTCGAACGATACTACACCGCTCATCGGTGGCGAGCCAGCGGGGAAGGTGGGCTCAACTCGGTGGATCAGCATCGCACCCATGATGCTGCCGCCAATCCGCAGCGTAGGCGGCGGTAGCTCCCCGCGGTTCGGCAGCTCCGGTCTGACATCAAACACATCCTGATTCCTGGGATCCAGCCGATTGACGTTGGCGAGAAGTTTCGTCGCAAGCGGTGTGTAATCCCAATCCAGCTTCCCATTCGCGTAGAGTTTTGCCCCTTCTCGACAGAGAACCGACGCAGCTCTTCCCACTAATGCGGCATTGTTCGATGACTCTAGTTCAGACTTTGCGTGCTGGGCGAATTCCGAGTTGCGTCTTTCTTCACTGGTCCACCTTGCATCCCGACTGTCCGTGGCGATAACACCGAGTATTGCTTCGGCGTACACTTTTCCAAGCCACCGATTCTCGCCATTGGATTTGAGTAACGTTTCGGCGAGCGCCGGATCGCTTAATTCAAAAAAGCGCACCGCATTATTTTTGAGTTCCCGATCGTTAGGGTGAGTGTCGACTTGATTCTGCCACGCGTCCTTGGCGTCGCGATAAGCCGAAGCATCCGCGGAAGGCACGCCTGCCGGGTAGATTTGGAAAAGACTGGGCGCGAGCTTGTAGCCCGGAGATTCCGGTTGGTTGCGAATAAACCACAAGATGTGAGCGGATCGGGCAGCAATTTCGGTAGATGATAAATGTTGTTGCCAGTTATAGTAAGCGAGCAACTCAAATCGCTTTTCGGTCTCGTCCCCCGCTTTACCGATCTCCTTTTCCCAATGCGCTGCTTCCTCAGCCGTTAAACGTATTCCTAGCTGAATCCAGATTTTCAGCTTATCGTCGGGTTTATCGGCCGGTGCCGCGATACTGCAAGCACTTAGTAAGAGAAGCGCACGAGGGATCACGCCTCATACTAACAACGAAATCGACTTACTTGTAAGCGCTAGATTTCCGGACGGAAACGGAAGTGGGCGATGACGTCGCTGCTAACGGCCTTATCTTTGACGCGTGCGGGTTGGAATTGCCAGTCGTAAGCGGCGTTGCCTGCCAGCCGCACGAATTCCGAGGCGGATTGGTGTGAAAGCACTTCCACGCTGCTGACACGTCCGGAAGCGTCTACCTTTAAGCGCAGATCGACGGGCAGCGTGCCGGTGAGCTCGCGCGCCAAATCGTGGGGCACTGCAGGAGCGGGGTTGCGTACGGCTTGCGGCGGCGTGTATTCCGAACCACCGCGCGAGCGATGCATCGAGCCGACAAGCGGGATGTGACTGATCGCGCGGCTGACGGAGCCGGATTCGACCGATTCGAGGTACACCGTGGATTGCACGCGCGTTTGACTAGCTTTGGCGGGCACCGGCGTCGAGGTGCTTGCCGTTTCGGCTTCGGCAACCTGGGAAGCGGACTGCGGCGGCGCATTGTGGAAATGCTGCCAACCATTGGGTTCCTCGGTTGTCGCTGAGGCGGCGGTTTGACTGCCCGCTGCTGGCGCAGGCGCATTCCGAACTGGCGGCGTTGTCCGGCCAAGTTCATTGTCGGGAATGTGCCGCGACGCCGTGACGGAAGGCTGCGAAGCGGACTCGTTCCGCGTCGATGTTGGTGCGGCTGCGGGCGTTCGTTGCGGCTTTTCAGGAGTCACGGTCCGGGCCGTTTCGCTGGCAAGGGGCGCGGGTGTTGCGCGCGTGCCAGGCTTCGCGGCTGGAACATCCTCGCTTTCTTTGGCCGCCGCCGTCCGGGTATCCGTAACTGGCGCGGTCTCGACAGGCGGCGACACCGCCGCGGTTTGCGCGGGCTGACTTGGAACAGAAGAGGGCGGACTCGCCGGAGGCATCTTGGGCGCTTGGGGCGGCGGGGCGTCGCTGTTCAAGGTAATATCGCCCGCGCGGGAGCCGAAGCGGTCGCGATGCGTTCCCGAAGTGCCGATCAGATATCCACAGAACGCAGCGAGAGCGGCAACCGCGCCGATTAAAGGCGCTTTGATCTGGAATCGCGGAAGCCGATCCGTCAAAGAGGAAGCGCGGGTCTCAGTGCTACGGTCGGCCGAAGGCTGATGCAGGGGAGCGCGCAAAGCCGTCGCGCCATTTGCGCGCGACGCCGACGTTGTCGAGGCGGCCGGTTCTCTTCGGGGAATCTCGGTGTCGTATAGAGTCTCGGTTTCGTCCGCAACGCCGCGATTCAAATCAGGGACGGTTTCGACGATCCTCGTGGGGGCGGCGGCATCAGGCGCGGCAGCCGCGGCCACGGCCGGCGCTTCCGATACCGGCTCCATCAGCGGGAAATCGCCGGTTTCCAGTTCCCTCGCATTCATCGGAAAGGGTAGATAGGTCTGTTTCCGATTAATCTCGCCATCTTCCCAGAAGAAGAAACCACCCACGGCACTGCGGTCGGGCGCGGGACGAATTAGAAGAAAGACATTAGTGGGGTCGGCGAAGAAAGCAGAAAC
>JAVHMZ010504998.1:0-16779 GCA_034782995.1 Amazona versicolor
GAATGGTTCGCAGGATTTTCAGCGTTTCGGAATCGAGTTCGCTAATCCGGTTCGATGCCTGATCGCTCAGGAAAAGGTGACCGTTGAAAGGGCTTACGGACAGCGATCCCGTCGAGGTTCCCAAGTCGCCGGAACTCGATCCGGCAACGCGCCGGGAGGCAACGTCGATCTTCCACAACTTCATTTGGCCGTTCACCGCTCCAGCATCGAACAAGGACTTTCCGTCGGCACTGAACTTGGCTACGAACGGAACACCGTCAACGGGAACAGCAAAGTCGAGTTGGTTGTCCGCTGTCCGGAAAAACGCGATCTTGTGGTCGGGGCCGAGGCTGGTCACAAACCACCGCTGATCGGGAGAAAGCGCCATTCGTTGATTCTCCCCTTCGGTCGGTATCAGTTTCGCCAGTTTGCGGCTAGGCACATCCAGCACAGAGACAGTCCTCGATTGCACGTTGCTCACGTAGACTGTTTTCTCGTCGCCTGTTACGGCGATCATGTGCGAGTACGGCGAATCGGTCGGGATGGTGGCGACGATTTTACGCTCGCGAGGATCGATGAGAAGCAATGACTTGGAGACTTCCGTGGTGAGATAGATGGCGCCGCTCGCGCCGACTGCGATGCCGTGAGGCCGTTTATTTTCCCCTGTATCGAGCACACCATCTTCGTGGCAGTCACCAGTGCTAATGAAGTGCACCAAGTGTTGATCGGTTCCTGCCACGCCGACCGCGGTTGAGCCGTACACCGGCACATACGCGAAGTGACCGTCGAGGGAGAATGCCGCCTCATGCGGACTTACGCCCACGATTGCGCGGCAGATCGGCTGGCGCGTGTCCGCATCGTAGATCGTGATTCCGGGCAGCCCTTTCGAGACCACCATCATGAGTCGCGAGTGGCGGGCCGCTGTGGATGCGGGCTGGTTCGAAGCGAGTGCCGCGAACGTGAGAAGGAAGATTGTCTGGCGCAAAGTGCAGGTCAAGGTTCACCTCCAGAACATGATATATTCCGCAAAGAAGAGTACGTTCGCAAACAATCTCCTTCGCAAATAGATCATGGCCCAAGTAAAGGCAAATTCCACGGTTTATGACGTTGTAATAGTCGGCTCGGGCGCGGGCGGCGGTGTTGCGGCTCACGTGCTCGCGCTCTCGGGCGCAAAGATTTGCATGCTGGAAGCGGGTGACATGTACGACTGCACCAAGCATTCCGCAATGTTCAAATGGCCTTACAACGCTCCGCACCGCGCGGCCGGAAGTCATGCAAAGCCGTTCGGTTATTTTGACGCTACGCTTGTCGGAGGATGGCAGGTTCCAGGCGAACCTTACACCGTAGCCGACGGATCGAGTTTCATGTGGTGGCGATCGCGCATGCTCGGTGGTCGCACCAACCATTACGGCCGCATCTCGCTGCGCATGGGACCGTATGACTTCAAGCCTTACAGCCGCGATGGCAAAGGCTTCGACTGGCCGATCACCTACGACGACATTGCTCCTTACTACGACAAGGCTGAAGAATTAATCGGTGTTTTCGGCACGAAGGAAGGACTGGAGAACACTCCGGACGGCAAGTTTCAACCTGCGCCGGCGCCTCGCAGTTACGAGCGACTCACCAAAATTGCGTGTGACAAGTTGAAGATTCCGTGTATTCCGTCGCGGCTTGCCATTCTCACGCAGCCTTTGAACGGACGCGCGGCTTGCCACTATTGCGGCCAGTGCGGCCGAGCATGCGCGGTCAATGCGAACTTCAATTCACCGGGCGTTCACATCTTTCCTGCGATGAAAACCGGCAACCTCGAATTGCGGGTGAATTCGATGGCGCGCGAGGTAGTTGTGGGGCCCGACGGAATGGCGCGCGGCGTTTCCTACATCAACAAGAAGACGCTGGGCGAAGAAACGGTTTACGGGAAGATTGTCGTGCTGGCCGCCGGCTGCTGTGAAACGGCGCGCCTGATGCTGAACTCAAAGAGTAGTCTGCATCCGAATGGACTGGCGAACTCTTCGGGTCTTGTGGGCCGGTATCTGATGGATACGGTGGGATCGCCCGTCACCGGGCAGTTGCCGATCATGGAAGATCTGCCGCCGCAGAACGAGGATGGCGTGGGCGGCATGCACATGTACATGCCGTGGTGGCTTTACAAGGAACAAAAGGCGGGAAAGATGCCGTTTGCCCGCGGTTATCACATCGAGTTTGGCGGGGGCCGTGGACTCCCCGAGGCGGGCGAACTCGGGGGCTCACATCGCGTGCTCGGCGGCGGTTACGGAGTGGAACTCAAGCGGAATCTGCGCAAAGTCTATGGCAGTTTCTTTTACATTGATGGCCGCGGTGAAATGATTCCGAATAACGATAGCTACTGCGAGATCGATCCGGTGACCGTCGACCAGTGGGGCATTCCGGTTCTGCGCTTCCACTTCAAGTTCAGTCAGGACGAGATCCTGCAAGCCAAGCACATGCAGGAAACGTTTCAGCAGATTATTGAGACGATGGGAGGCAAGGTGCTCTCCAGTTCCGGTCCGGAAAAGAACTGGGGTATTTCGCGCGGCGGAGAGATCATTCACGAAGTTGGTGCGGCGCAGATGGGGAGCGACCCGAAGAAGTCCGTGTTGAACCAGCACTGCCAGGCTTGGGATTGCAAGAACCTCTTCATCACAGATGCGGCGCCGTTTGTGAGCAACGCGGATAAGAATCCGACACTGACCATCACGGCGTTGGGATGGCGGACATCGGAGTACATCGCCGAGCAGGTGAAGAAGCGAAACCTGAGCGTTTAGTGGAGAGTGGTGAGATCGAAATGTCTGAACCAAAAAATAACGTCGACGTGAGCGGGCCGAGCCGCCGCGACTTGTTCCACATCCTGGGTTCCACGCCGGCGCTGGCCGCGGTCACAGCCGGAACGGCGCTGGCGCAAAAGCATCAGCATGGAGACGCCGGTGGCAGAGTGGTGAGCGAATCTCCAGGCTCAAGCCAGCGCAAGATTTTCAACGATGCGCAATGGCGGCTCGTTCAGGTGTTGTCGGATCTGATCATTCCGGCGGATGAACGGAGCGGGAGCGCGACACAGGCGGGCGTGCCGGAGTTTATCGACGACTGGCTGGACTTCCGGACACAAGAAGATGGGAATGACCACTTCGCCGCTCAGATCACTGGTGGACTGGCTTGGATCGACCGCGAGTCACTTCATCTTTTTGAGAAGAGCTTCGTGGATGCCTCAGTCGACCAGCAAAAACAAATCCTCGACCGGATCGCGTGGCCCGATCGCGGGAAGGCGGAGGATAAGCCTTGGGTCGAGTTCTTCAATAAGTATCGAGATCTGACTGTGAGCGGGTTCTTCTCGAGCAAAGCGGGGGTTGCGGATCTGCCTTACTTAGGCAATCGTGCTGTGACCAATTGGGTGGGGTGTGATCCCAAAGTCTGGTCGGTGCTTCAAACGCGGATGCGCGACGGCTATCGCGCGTTAACGGGTGAGATGAAAGCCTGGACCGCGTGAGTTTGCGGAGATAATTTAAGAGGGATTGCGCGCAAACGGCACTAAGCCGTTGTTAGCCGCTGATGAATACAGATCAACGCGGATGCCTGCACAATTTTCTAATTCTCGCATCGCGAGCCATGAAGTCCTTCGGTAAGCGAATCCCGGCAATTGCGATTCTTTTGAGTGTTGCCTTAACGCAGGCAGCAGAAAAACCGCGCTCTGTAACGGGCGTGGTAACGGACAAACGGGGGAACACGCTGAAGGGGGCCGCTGTTGAGCTGGAGAACAGCCGCAATTTGGCGATTGCTTCTTACATTACGCATGACGATGGACGTTATTACTTCCACCAGTTGAATCCCGATATCGATTTCACACTTCGTGCCAAATACCGGCGTTGGTGGTCCAAGGCGAAGACACTTAGTCGCTTCAACTCGGACGCCGAAGCGCGAATCGATCTGGAAATACCGGTCGAGTAATCCTTGTCCTAGAGGCGCACGATGTGCGAACCGCTTTGCGCTTTGAGCGCGTTTCGGGTATCCACGATCAGCCGCGCGTTCTTCGCGATCTGCGGGTAATCGAACGCCGTGTGATCGGTGATGATCGCTGTGCAATCAGCCGTTGCCGCGACTGTGTCCGGCTCGGCGGCGAGTTGTAGATCTTCGATGCTTAGATGGGGAACGTGCGGATCACTGTACGTCAGGCGCGCGCCGCGCCGTTGAAGAAGCAGCATGATATCGATCGCGGGTGACTCGCGCATGTCATCGATATCCCGCTTGTACGCAACACCGAGGATGTGGATATGCGAGCCCTTTAAGGGCTTGCCGACATCGTTCAACGCGTTCTGAATTTTGTCGACCACAAAATGCGGCATCTGTCCGTTGATATAACCGGCAAGCTCGATGAAGCGTGCTTCGATTCCAGCTTGTTTGGTTTTCCAGGAAAGATAGAACGGGTCAACTGGAATGCAGTGTCCGCCGAGCCCCGGCCCGGGATAGAACGGCATAAACCCGAATGGCTTAGTGGCCGCGGCTTCGATGACTTCCCAAACATTGATCTGCATGCGGTCGCACATCATCGCGATTTCATTAGCGAGACCGATGTTGATCATGCGGAAGGTGTTTTCGAGCAGCTTCACCATTTCCGCAACACCCGGCGAGCTCACCGGCACCACGGTCTCGAGAGCTTGCGAGTAGAACAGATTGCCCATGCGTGTACAGGCGGGCGTGACCCCACCGACCACCTTCGGAATGTTGCCGGTCTGGTATTTCGGATTTCCGGGGTCCACGCGCTCCGGTGAGAAGCACAAAAAGAAATCGATGCCGACTTTCAGACCGGATGCTTCGAGCATCGGAAGCACAAGCTCTTCCGTCGTTCCGGGATAGGTCGTCGATTCCAGAATCACCAGCATTCCGGGATGAAGATACTTCGCAATCTCCTCGCAGGAAGAGACGATGTAACTCATGTCCGGATCTTTGGTCTTATTGAGCGGGGTGGGAACGCATATGTTAATCGTGTCGAGCTCGCGCACGACGGCGAAATCATCCGTGGCGTTCAGTTTTCCGCTCTCGACTAGCGGCTTTAGAGCGCCGCTCGCAATATCACCGATGTAGGAATCGCCTGCGTTCACGCGATGCACTTTTGTGGGGTTGAGATCGATTCCAGTGACGGAGAATCCTGCTTTGGCAAAGTAAACGCCGAGAGGCAGACCCACATAGCCGAGTCCAATGATGCCTGCGCGGGCTTGACGGGTCGTGAGCTTTTCTTCGAGGGGAAGAGTCTTTGTTTCGGCGGGCGATGAGAGCGTTGTTGCGGACAAGTGAGTCACCTCTTGAGTCATTCAGATCGATTTCGAAAACGGCTTATCTAAGACACGGCTATTGCTTCAACGGGCTTTTCGCGCCCGATTTCGATCGATTGAGCAGTCGAGATTGCCTGATGAATTCCGATGCAGCATTCAGTCACCTCTACGAGCTCCTCAAACGGAATCGGAGCGGGCGCCCCACTGCGCATGGCGGTCGTCGTTAGCTCGATTTCGCGATTGTGTCCTTTGTCGCGAGGGGCTTTCGCCGTAACGGTTTTCCCGCCGCGCGTCAGATCGAGCTGAACGAAATCGTGGAGAACCGCGACCTTGCCTTCGCAGAAGACTTCGAAATACTCCTTCTGGACCGACTTATCGCCATTGGCCAGGTAAAGCAGATTCGCAATCGAGCCATCCCGGAAAGATAAAGTCACGGCGACGTTGTCGCGGTTATAACGGGAGCCGTCGGGCAGCGCCTTGGCGGTGACGCTCTGAATGGGTGATCCTGCGACCGAACGCGTCCAATCCACGAAGTGACACAGCTCTCCGATGATGCGGCCGCCGTCGCCTTTCCTCTGCGTCCAGTGATCGGGGGGAAGAAAGCCGGCGTTGATGCGCGCATGAATCATCACCGGTTCCTGGCGCTTGGCGAAGAACTCGTTTAGCTTAACGGTGAAAGGCGCAAATCGCCGGTTAAATCCAACCATGACGAACGGCGCATGTCCTTGTTCCCGCTCCCGTTCGTGAGTGAAGCGAATTTCGGCCAGTTCGTCAGAGGTGATGGCGAGCGGCTTCTCGACGAACACGGGCTTGTGATGAGACAAGGCCGCGATGACGTATTGAGCGTGACTGTCGTGCCGGGAGAGAACGAAAACCGCATCGGTATTCGTATCCTCAAGCAACTCGGCGGGAGTGACCGCGCGTGCAAACGCGAATGATTTTGCGGCTGATTGCGCTGCAATGCCTGAGGCAGTTGCGACGGATTCAAAAACGACGCCCGTGATTTTACGCAGCGCGGGGAAGATGATGTTTTTGGCGAAGCTACCGGCGCCAATTGCGCCTACATGCAGTTCGTTCGGATTGCGAACAGTGCGGGAAGCTGCGACGGGTGCGCTCACGCGCCGCTCGCCTTCCGCAGCTTTGGGATATTCCAGCAGTGATGTGTACGCGCCCGACCCGCGGATCTCCGCATAGGCCTTAGCGCCTTCTTCCACCGGGTATCGCTTCTCGATCAGCGGAGCGACGTTGAGACTGCCGGCGGCAAGCGCCTGAACGAAGGCTTCCATATTGCGCTTCTCCGTCCAGCGCACATAGCCAACCGGATAGTCGACACCTTCCTCTTCGTATTGCACGTCGTAGCGTCCGGGCCCATAAGAGCGCGAAAGAGATACCGACAGCTCTTTCATGTAAACGTGGTTGCGGGAAACACCAAGTCCCACATCTCCGACAACGACGATTCGGCCGCGGTCACGCGAGATCTCCGCCGCGAGTTCAATGGGATCGGCCGAGGGAGTGGCGGCCGTGATAATCACCGCGTCCGCACCGTATCGCGTGAACTCTTTGACTGCGCTGGCAACACCGCCTTGATTGGAAACAAGACCGAGGTCGGCACCCATCGCTTTGGCGCGCTCGACACGTGGCGCCGAAAGATCAATGGCGATGACGCGGCATCCGGCCGCTTTCAGCATCTGCATAGCAAGCACACCTACCAGTCCCGTGCCGATCACGGCCACGGTTTCACCGAAGGTAGGCTGGGCCTGGCGGATTCCTTGCAGTGCAATAGCGCCGATCGTGGTGAGCGACGCGGCATCGAGCGGAACATTATCGGGCAACTTCACCGCGAGATTGCGAGGCACGAAATTGATCTCGCTGTGATTGGCGAATCCACCACCGCCACACGCGACGCGGTCACCCGGTTGAAACTCCTGCACTGCGTCGCCGGCGGCAATCACTACACCCGAGCAACTATAGCCGAGCGGAGTCAACTCGTCGAGTCTCGACCGGACACGCTGATACGCTTCTTTGATTCCTTCTGAGCGCGCGAAGTCAACAACTTGTTTGACCAGATCGGGGCGGGCCATGGCCTTCCCGACCAGCGACTTTTCACTTTGTTCGAGCTTGGCGCGCTCGGTTCCGGCGCTGATCGCCGAGAATGCCGTGCGAATCAGAATCCCGCCCGGGCGCAATTCCGGCTCAGGGACCTCCACAGCGGAAACCTGACCGGAGCGTTTATCTTCAAGAATAGCTTTCATTTGGATTTTTAAGAATCGTTGTTTTCAAAGTCAAAGGATCTGACCAGCGCAGAACGAAAGGCGCAGCGTCAGGATGGATCGACCGTGGAAACGCTCGCCGTTCCGACTGGTTCGAGCGTTTCGTCCGCAGTAAGGCGCGGCAACTCGCGGCCACTCAGTAGATTCGTAATCAGTTCACCCACTTGCCGCGCACGCACGTCCCAAGTGCAATCGCGAACGACCGATTGCCGGAATAGCCGATCGGACGGGGTGTCGCTCGTCAGCGATTCCTCAACTAAAGCAATGAATTCGTCCGTCGTGCGGGATCCGCACTCCCGGCGTATTGAGGTACTCATACAGCGGCGAAATCACGACGGGCTTTCCAGTGGCGAGATATTCCCGCACCTTAATCGCGCTTCCGTAACTGGTGAAAACGTTGCCTTGACTCCAGGGGAGAACGCAAACGTCGATTTGACGCAGGTAGAGAGGGAGATCGGCGTAAGGCTTGGGGCCCACGTAGTGAATGTTCGGGGACGTGAACTGGACCAGATTGGATTTGCCGCCGATCATGAGCCAATGCCAGTCAGGCCGGCGCCGGGCGACCTCTTCCATGAGAGGCACGTCCATTACGTGATCCATGTAGCCGAAATAACCGAGCACGGGGTGCGGTATGTCTATCACCTCGGGGGCGGTAGACACGGCGGGAACCGCGAAGTGCTCGAAGTCGACGGCTTGTTCGAGGAAGTAGCGATGGGGGAGGTCGGACTCGCCATACAACTTCCGGCCGGAATACATAACGACAGCCGCTTCGCGCTTCAGCGTTTCGTCCCATTTCCGGATCACGCTGGGCGAGAGAGCGCTGTCCTGGTTCGCGTCGTACTTGTCGGAAACCTGGTAGATCAGCAGTTTGGCGCCGAGTGATCCAATCAAATCCGCCGCCGAAGGGATTGCCACCCAGACTACCGGCCGGCGCATTCCGCAGAGAAGCATCACGAGGCGAAGCTGCGCGATTAGCAACCAGCGATTGATCGTTCTCCCGAGGCTCGACCCATAAAGCGGCAAAGAAATCGGAGTCATAATGTACATGCCCTCCGGAATCCGCCGCAGCCAGCGCATATAGCTACGGAACTTGCGCCGGATTTTCATGAAGAAATCGGGATTCGACACCGAAGGCAGCCCCATCGTGATCGAATTCACGAACAGTACTTTGTTGCGCCCGGCTAATCGCCGAAGGATGTGATTCTTTGAGTGAGGATGATGATACCACCAGTCCTCGCCGGCAAAGCAAATGATGGACTCGTCTGCGATGCCGAAATCCGCGTTCCCGTTTGCCTGCATGACGATGTTCAGCAGCCCCCGCCGCCGTTGGCCGAATTGGCGCACCAGCCCACTTCCGTGGTGAAACGCGTAGGGAGCGCGACGCGGCCCGAAAACTGAAGTGCTGAAGAAGGTGTTGTCACTCCGTAAGTCATGCTGACCGCGGACTCCACCTGCTCCGCTTCGAAAGACTCCGGACCGGAAAAACGCATGCTGACCAGACCGGGGCCGGAAAGCCGGCAATGGAAGTCCTGTCCGGTTTGCTCGAATGGCGAAGCATTCCAACCCGGAGCGAGTTGAAACCTCACCGATGCCTGATGCGCGCCATCGCCGGAAAGCACATCCTCAATGACCGCAACGTTGCGGCCTTCGGGGAACCGGATGGTGCGCTCATGCGTTACGCCCAGAGATTGATAGCCTGAATGAGATGCACGCAACGTTACGTCTCCCCCGGCGCTGCTCTGCACAATCGCGCTGACCGCGGCGTCATTTCCCGTACAAAATACGAAGTGGGGTTTGAGGTCGATGGCGTTTTGCTCCTTGCCGTCTACCATCACGGTGTTGTGAACTTCCGTGACCCGGAAACGATTGCGCACAGATGCGTCGCGCGTGTAGCAACCAGTTCCCGGATCCGCGAACACGTCCTGATCATTCACCCGCAGAACCACGCTCAATTTGTCGTTATGGGTGTGGCTGCCTTTTCCCTTGATCCCGTTCGGCAGCGCGAAAAACAGGAGATCAGCACCCTCGCGGTTCGCGACGGCTATTCCCGATTGCCGGAACACAGTGGTCGTCGACGGAGTGCCGGAGAAGGCCGAATGCGAAGCTGTTGGCTCATTTTCATGAGGATGAAAGCCAAACCACTTAGCGTCTTCCGTCGCGCTGGAAGTAGATAAGCCATTCATCCCGGCCGCTTCCTTTTCAAAAAGGAAAGCGCCTAGCCCGAGGAAGTTGGCAACCCTTAGCGAATTTCTTTGCTCGACGGGCAGCGATTGCATCTGTTCAAGATCATCTACAAAAAATTCGACGCGGCCATCGTCACAATCGCCCACTTGCGGGATCTGTCCACAGCGGCTGGCCAATCGGCGCATGAGCGCATGCATTCGCCGCAGCCGTTCCACAAAACGCGGATTAGGGGTAAACCCGTTCGCTTGGTTGATCAGATGCACGCTCGTGAACATTTGCGCAACCAGCACTTGATAACCGGTCGAAGACTCGAAATCACCCCCGTCTTCGTACACCTGCTGGAATAGTTCGGCTTCGACACGCCTGCGGTAACGGCGGCGTTTGGAACTCATCCCGTGCCCCTCGAGAAACGAAGAAAGGCAGTAGAGACCAACGATGTTGCTCAGGTAGTGGTTGCTTCGGATCAGGTGCGAAAACTCGTTATGAGCCTGGATAAATAGGTAGTGATCCCAAAGTGAGCGAGTCACTCCGGAAAACCACTCCTGTTCATCGGCCCGGATGGGTGCGAGGAGATTCAGTAGAAAGCAAATGCTCATCGCCCGAAGAGCGGCTTCCATGGCGAGTGACCAATTCACTCCGTGACCGGCAGGATTTTCGTCCATCCAGTGAGAAAGCAACTCGCGCGCGGCGCGCCGGTAGCGTTCGTCGCGCGTCAAAACGTGCGCCTTACCGAGCACAGGCAAAAATTGCAAACGCGAAAGCTCATACGGCGCTTTCACATCCGAACCGTCAAACCGGAGGATGTCCCGGTTCTCGATCGACACACGCGGAAACCGGTGCCCATTGACAAAGTCCATGTACCAATCGGGCTGCGTGCCAAGCGGAACCGTACCGTAACCGAGAAAAGGAAAACGGCCTGCGCAAACGTCATCAGCGAAGGAACAAATCAGTTCCCGGCTCCGATCGTCGAGCGACGGACTGCTTTCGGAGTAATACGGGATGTTGCGAAAGGAAACCGGGCAGTGTGCCAGTGCAACCTGTTTGAGAAATCGCCGCCGTTCGCGCCCCTTCTGCGCGCGCCAGAAGACCTCACGCGCCAAGGAGAGCGGGGATTCTTGCCGGAGAACTTGAGCTAATGGTCGCATCGAGTGTCCGTTCAGTTTCCTTTGTAAAACGCCAAATCAAACCGGAACATTCCGGTGTTGATCAAAGCGTCTGGGCAAATCCCTCGTCGAGCATGGGGAGATCGCATGCCTGGCAGACCTCGCATTTCGTACGATGCAGCCAGGTACGCATCTTGTTATCCTGCTCGTTTTCGGTGTATGGCGGGGACTGCCCTTTCATTTTCAAAAGGAGAACGTGACCGGCCCAGCTCCGATTGACCGGACTCGAGGCAATAAAGCGCACCATGCGAATCGGCTCCTCTTTCCAGTGGCGGCTGGCGGAGGGCGTGCGCGTCAGCAGTTGCAAACAGAAAACGTCAAGTTGCTGCTGAATAATTTCCGGCTTGTAGATCTGGATCTCGCATCCATACCCGACCGTCAGTACGTCGCCGCCCCACTCACTCGCAAACGAGTAACGTAAAGCGGAACTCGAAACAGCCATCTCGAGAATGGAGTCCGGAGCAATGGAATCCGAGCGCTCGATCCGCGGAGTGACCGCTCGTGTCGAGATGTTAAAAATCGGGCGCTCTCGCAGATCGGTAATGCGGACCGAAAAGACAATCTGGCGGAGCCGCTCCTCGGGATACCGTTTCGCCCGGAGAGTCACGTTTTCGCGAATTTGCTTTTCCAGAATTCGCGCCTCCGACTCGGACAACGGAGGCTCATTCTCAAGCGCTGCAATCTCATCGCGATATTGCCGATCGATGAGATGGTTCAGATCACCATTCCGCAACTCGGCCCGATAGGGCGAGTTGCGCTCGAGCTGGTTGTCATTCAGCACGTCGCCTGGGAACATCGGGCAGATGGTCGGTGAGTTTGGTCCGTTGCCATGCACCTCGCGGTAATAGTCCGGCATTCGCACGCGTGGGAAGCGAGCCTGATTGATCCAGCGCTGAGCCGGCCGGAGCAGGGCAAAATCAGCCGCGAAAGGAACTGCCACTTTCGGTTCGAGGCCATGGACAATGCGGCAAAACGAGTGCGCAAACATCTGCTCACGAACATCGCCGATCTCCCGGTCGTTCTTTCCAACGCAGTGCACCGTGTTGGGAAAGTAACTCGCCCCTCCAAAGCCGCAAAATACGGTATCGACCTGTGGCCACCGTTCCCGGATCGTTTGGACGAACACGTCGATAATCTTCGCTGGATACGAGTGCAGTCCATCGTTCACGTTCACGAACACCTTGCCGCCACTTTCAATCACAATGATGCTATCCAGGTTGTTGACCAGATAGGTGATGGACGTCTTCGGCGTCAGGTGAAACGTTTTGTGCGTGGGCGCTTCGGTTACATCCTCGAACCCGAGTTCTCCGAGAAACGGCTTGACGCCGCCGTACCAGTTATACGGATAAAAAACACGGGCCGACCGGTTGAACCGTTCGAGCGTCGGTGGGTGACAGTGGTCATCGTGCCCATGCGAAAGCAGGATCACGTCAGCTTCAGAAGTGAAATCCGTGCGGACCGGCTTGGGGAAGACGTTCCACTGGCCATTGAAGGCGGAACCAACGAACCATGGATCGGTCACGATCTTCAAATCGCCTGTGTCGACCAGGAGACAGGCGTGGCAAACGTATTCGATTTTCATCTGATTGCTCGATGGGGAATTTCAGGAGACGGGACGACAACCGGGTTCGATTCTGTGCCTGCGGCGAACAGACTCATTCCGCTCATCTCGCAGCTTCGAGTATACGACAGCCGGTGTGGTTTTTGAACAGAGCGACGCCGGACGCGGATATCGCCTGGTACCGAATTGGAGCGCAGGTAAAACCATGCCGGTTGGAAATGAAATCCAATCTTCAGTTGATCCTCGACGGCGAAAGTTGATAAAGGCTGATGCGCGTGAGTCTGAGTACACGCGTAGGCCGTCTCGGAGCGGGCCGACCGACTTCCTCTACGGAAACAGATAGCGATTCATTGACAGAATCTGCATGCCACCGGGCTGTGCGGTGATCGACCAGCCTCCCTTGAGCGTAACGGCTTTAGTGTAGATGGTACCGGACAAAGCTGGGAGCGTCTGTGAACCACTCACCGGGTCGGAAATTGTGACGCTATCCGAAGTATGCAGAAATCCGAACAGCCAGTTTCCGGCAGTTCCCACGTCGCTCGAGTTGTGCACGTTGAGAAAAGGAACCGGCGAATTAGGCACAGGCAAAACCGGGGTGAGCAGGCCAAGCGTGACCGGATTCAAATAGAGCAGCAGTGGATCCATGTAATAGTTGTGCGAGTAAGCTTGTCCGTTTGGGGCTTGAGCGGGTGTGGTGTACGTAATGTAGGGCTGAATCGCCGGCCAATTCTGCGCGTTGACAAAGGCGCTCAATTGGTCAATCGACAAACCTTGCGCAGTTGCGGGATTCCAGAACACAAAACCAAATGTTGCGTCAGCCACGATCCACTTGTCGAGCGTTGTATCCAGATACTCCACGGTCACGTGCGCTTGGTAGTCATCACCGTTAAACGTCGTGTTCCGAATCCGTGCGGTAATCCTTTGCTGCGTGAGTCCCGTCGCCAGCGTGCGCGCATAATCGCCGCAAAAAGCGTAGGCGACACCGTCGCGAACCACCTGTGCCGCCAGCGGTGAACCGGATACAGGCGTGTTGGTGACGCCCACGGTCATTCCGCGTACCGCCCGAGTTTGCTCTTGAACGGTGCTTCGGAGCGTTGAAGGATCCATCAGCGGCTGGGCTGCGGTTGTGATCGTGCTAGCGATTGATTGCCAGCTTCCGCCGATGTTGGTCCAGAGTGTGAGGTAGTAGGTTTGCCCACCCTGGAGGCCGTAAACAACCATACTGGTGTACTGCGGGAGAAGCGACCCCGTGTTTAAAATGTCTGTCCCGCCTGGTGTTGACCCAACGTAGAGGTAGTAATTTTGAGCCCCTGGGATGGCATTCCACGAGAAGGTGCCGAATGGATCGACTCCCGAGGTGCCGGCGGCTGGGGTGATTAAATGCGCCAGGCCGGAGCCCGTTTTGAAACTGGAATCGGAAAACGCGGAGCCGGAAGCCGAGTTGGTCCACAGGCGAGCATAGTAGGTCGTGTTCTGGGAGAGTCCGGGAACGCTCAGGCTGGTTCCCGTCACATTTCCGCTCGCCCACACATCCGTTCCGCCCGGAGCCGAGCCAATGCCCAGAGAATAAGAAACAGCGTTAGCGACCGCGCCCCAAGTGAACGGTTGGTACGGATCGGCGTTCGAAGCTCCATTTGCCGGGTTGGTCAGGCGCGCCGCTGAACCAATCGTGGTGAAGGAAGTGTCCGCCGCGTGATGCCAGACATTACCAGTCTCTGTCCAAAGCCTCGCGAAGTATAAGGTCCCACCCGCTAATCCTGGTACCGTGATTCCGGTCGCGAGAGAACTGGAAGACTTGTAAATATTCGACGCGCCCGCCGTGGTTCCGATGTAGAGGATGTAGCCCTGCGCGACCGGAACACTGTTCCAGGTAAACATGGAGGCGGGGCTGACGTTCGTGGCTCCACTAGCGGGCTGAATCAGGTGCGCCAAACCGGTACCCGCGGTAAAGCTGGTGTCTACAAAATAAGCGCTCCCTCCAACCCTCGTCGTGAGTCGCGCGAAATAAATGGAATTCGCAACGACACCAGAAACACGAGCGCTCGTTTGCGAGATGGCGCCCGTCGAAAAGATGTTCGTGCGCCCCGGCCCTGTCCCAATGTCAAGCTGGTAAGACTGTGCTTGAGCGACGGCGAACCAAGTAAAAGGGAGAAAAAAATCGACCTGGGTCTGATTGTTTACGGGAAACGTTAATTGCGAGGGTCCCGCGCCCGTAGCAAAGGAGCTGTCCACATTTGCCCAGATATTATTGCTCTTCGTCCAAAGTCGAATCCAGTAAGTTGTATTCGGATACAAACCGGGCACTGTTACATTGGTCACAGTTGGCGCGAGTGCGCTGGAATCGAAGACGTCTTTGAGGCCGATCGCTGAACCAACGTACACGTAGTAGGATTCGGCCCCGGCAGCGGATGTCCAGGAAAACGGGACCGTGGGAAAGACATTTGTCGCCCCGTTCGGCGGAGCGATCATAATCGCAAGCGGATCGGCCTTCAACAATTTGGTTTGTAAGCTAAAGGCGAGAATGAGATAGATTGCGACACGGCAAGTCGCAACTCCTGAGCCGTAGTAATTAGGAGACCACACGGTAGGACAGGGTCCACTTTAGCAAATCTTGCTAGAGCACCCGCAAGTCTCTGCTCAAAGCGATTCGGGATGCGTGCGAACCGACCCGGTACGACGCTCGCGGTCTATGAGATCACGGTTGCAACCGTTTTTTCGAACCGCGCAGTTTGCTTAAAAGAGATAGCGATTGGAGCGAGCCAACCGAAGCCCCGCAGGCGGCGACGGTATGCTCCAGCCGGTGTTGAGATTGATGGAACTGGTATAGCCGTTCGTGATCGAAGTCAGTGTCACTTGGCCCTTCACGGGATCGGCAATCGTGACCGACTGAGAGGGTCCGGGGAGAATAAAAAGCCAGTTGCCGGATCCTCCCGCATCACTTGCCGGATGAATGGTGATGAAAGGCAAAGGGTCATTCGGCAGAGGGAGTACGGAAGAGCTCAAGTAGGAGGGAATCGGATTCAGATAAAGCAGAATCGGGTCCATGTAGTAGTTGTTGCCATAGATTTTCGGATTGGGCGCTTGACTGGGCGTCGCGTACGTCAAGTAGGACTGAATTGTGGACCAGCTTGCCGAGTTCACCAGAGCCGCCACCCCTGCTACGTCCAAACCCTGCGCCAGCGCAGGATTCCAGAAGACGAGTCCAAATGTGGCATCCGCGCCAACCCAGGAGTCTAGCGCCGAGTCCCAATATTCAGCGGTTGTATGCCCTTCGACTCCGGTCGCATCAAAGGTCATGTTGCGCACGCGCGCCGTGATCCGCGCTGAGGTTAGCTGCTGTGCCAGCGTGCGGGCGAACTCGGAGCAGTAAGCGCTGGTTCGGCCATCTTCTGCGACGACTTGCGCCAGCGGCGTCCCCGACACGGGAGTGCCCGAAACACCAACCGTCATGCCACGCACTGCGCTCGTGGTCGAAAGCACGGTGTTGCGCAACTGTGCGGGGTCCATCGTGGGCTGGCCAGCAGTCATGATGGAACCCGTCGTGGAGGTCGCGATTCCGTTCACCTTCGTGAAGAGCGAGAAGTAATAGGTCTGACCGCCAAACAATCCCGTAACAATCCTCGACGTAATCGTAGACGCCAACTGCCCACTGTTGAATATGTCCTTGCCGCCCGGAGTGCTTCCGATGTAAAGAGCGTAGGACTGGGCACCCGGAACCGCGCTCCAGGTCCAGGTGCCAAACGGATCCACTCCAGTCGCGCCGGGCGCCGGAGCGAGGAGATGAGCCGTGCCCCAGGCGGTGTGCAAGGTGGAATCGGCATACGAGGAGTTGCTGGCTGTGCTGGTGGTCAGGCGCGCGTAGTAGGCCGTATTCGGAGCAAGTCCAGGGACAGATACGCTGGTTCCCGCGATGTTCCCGCTCGCGAACACATCACTCCCGCCCGGCGTGGATCCCACGGTGAGCGAATAGTTAAGAGCGCTCGCCAGAGGCGGCCAGGTAAAAGCCCCGTTCGGGTCGGCCGTTGGGGCGCCATTCGCTGGGCTGGTAAGGTGGGCCGTGCTGTATCCGGTCGTGAACGTGCTATCCGTGTAGACCCACGCGCCTGCAATCTCTGTCGAAAGACGCGCGTGGTAACTCGAGTTGGTCGCGAGACCAGGAACCGTCAAGCTAGTCGCAAGCGAGGGGGCGCTCAAATAGACATTGGACTGGCCGGTACCGGTGCCAATTGCCAACTGGTAGGCCTGCGCTGACGGAATCGGGCTCCAGGTGAAGGTTCCGCCCGAATCGAACCCGATGGATTGATGTGTGGGAGAGCTCAAGCGCGCAGATCCTGCGCCCGTGT
>JAVHMZ010505103.1:0-16777 GCA_034782995.1 Amazona versicolor
CAAGACGTTCCGCAGCTTGCGACAGCTTCCTCCACTCCGGCGCTCCAGGCGGCGATCGCATCCATGTAGCCCTCAACAAGAACCGCACGACCGCGCGCGCGGATGCGATCTTTTGCCCGGTGAAGATTATAGAGCACGTGGCTCTTCCTGTAGATGGATGTTTCTGGCGAATTCAAGTACTTCGCCTTCTCGTCGGCAGCGAGCGCGCGGCCGCCAAACGCGATGGTTTTGCCGGATTCGTTGTGGATGGGAAACATCAGACGGTGGCGGAAGCGGTCGAAAAGACTGCCGTCCTCGCGCTTGAGAACCAGACCGGATTCTTCCAACTCCGCTGGACTGAATCCCTCTTTCGCCAGCAGTTTGGATAATTGGCCCGCACGGGGGGCATACCCCAAACCGAACCGCACCGCGATCTCACGCGAGATACCGCGGCGCGTCAAATAGTCGTTTCCCTCGCGGCCACCCTCGCTGCCAAGCTGCCGCTGAAACTCGCTCTCGGCGATTTCATGCATGCGATAAACGGCGGCGCGGCGCTTGGCCTCGTCGTCGGTGTAGCCAGAGCGCTTCGGTATCGGAATCCCATTGCGCTCCGCCAGACTTTTCAACGCTTCGAAGAAGGAGACGCCTTCCTGCTTCATGACGAAAGCAAAAACATCGCCTGCTTCGCCGCAGCCGAAGCATTTGAAGAACTGGTGCTGCGGATGAACGTTAAACGAAGGTGTCTTTTCGTTGTGGAATGGGCAGAGTCCAACGAAGCGCGCGCCTATTTTGCGCAAGCGCACCGATTCGCCGATCACATGGACGATGTCGACGGAAGTTTTTACCTGCTCGGCGAAATCCATCGAAGACTGCGCTTCGCCCGTTGGGCTAGGTGCGCTTGCTTAACAGCGGCTTGTAATCGGATATTCTCTCGCCGCGACCCATTTTGTCTATCTCGTTGAAGTACACGCGGCGTTCCTGATCCATAGCAAGGTTAGCGAGAATGACTCCCGTCGAGTCCGCTAGGCCAACTTCTAAATCGGCTTTCGGGCGGCCGCCGTCCTTGCAGTTTTTGAAAAAGCTTTCTAATTCGACGTCGACTGGATTCCGCGGCTCTTCAGGAGTAGCGATGCCTTTGGTGTAAAGCCAGCGGCGGCCGAACTTCAATTCCCGGTCTACGAAGCTATCATTGGGCCCGACTTCGTCGCGGTACATCATGATAGGGAAGCCTTTTTGCGCCCCAGCGGCGACCATCGTAGCGCCCGCTTGCCATTTCTTTTCGCCAGTGCCGGCTTTGCTGATGTGCGGCTGTGCCGGCTCGCGGAACCAAGCGGCCAAAGCGGGATGTTTGTCGTCGCCCACGGTGATCTCCACGCTGCCTTCCGTGCCCATGATGAGTTCGCCGAACTCGACACGGGTTGAGTTGAAAAGCGGAAGATGGGAGTTGGTGCTGATGTAGGTCCCGATAAATTTTTGAGCCTTAGGATATTTGAAGATCAGTTGGATGTTGTCGTTGATGTCGCGGCCGTCGAACATATAGTCGTGACCCCCAACGCCGAGAACAAACTCAGGGGAAGAGCCAAACATCCAGTCAGCGATATCCATCTGATGGGAAGCTAACTCGGCTGCCATGCCACCGGAGTAATCGCGATAGAGCCGCCAGTTTGCCATCTTCTGTTTCGCCGGGTCGGAGTTTGGCTTCATCTTCCACCCCGGGTTACGGTGCCATTGCGCCTGGATATGAGTAACGTCGCCGAGAACGCCCTTGTCGATCATCTCTTTTAGCGTTTGGTAAAAAACGCTGTACCGGCGCTGCAAGCCAACTTGGAGAACTTGTTTGTTACGTTCGTTGGCGAGGGAGCGAAGAGCATGAATCTCTTCCGGCTTGAACACGAGGCTTTTCTCGCAGAAGGTATGTTTGCCGGCAAGGAGGCTGTCGCGCGTGACTGGAAAATGCGCGAATAGGGGCGTCGCGATGAGCACGGCATCGACATCATTGCGTGCCAGGAGTTCGCGATGATCTTTGAATTTCTTAGGATTCGAGCCAATGGTGTCGTAACCGTGTTGCAGATTATCAGGGTTGATGTCACACAACGCGACGCACTGGCCGTTCGTCACGCCTTTCAGATGCTGCAGCAGGTAGGCTCCGCGGCTCCCCGTTCCAATCATGCCGTACGTCACGCGGTCGTTAGCGGCAGTCGCATGCGGCATGGCGAAAGCTGCCGTGGCAGCGCCTGCGATTTTGGCGGCATCTCGCCGCGTCAGGGTTGGCGAACCAGGGATGTGATCCGGCATACTAGTCTTTCCTCAACGTACCAGAACCATCGAGATTAAATGCAAAACCGTACAGACCGAAAGAGTTCCCGTATGCGTCTCTCGGAATTAGGTGTGGAAATCCATCGATGTGCCTTATAGTATCCTCGACCTCTCTATGCGCAATGTCTGCGCCGCTTCCGACACGGGGAAAGTGCGCGCCAAGAACGAAGACAGTTTTTTTGTCGACCGGAAACTAGGTCTTTATATCCTTGCCGATGGAATGGGTGGGGCCCGTGCGGGAGAGCGCGCTTCTCGGCTCGCCGTAGAAACGGCTTCGACGTTTTGCCGCGCCGCCGCCACACTGGACGCCGCTATCCTCCTGCAATCGTTTGAACTCGCTAATCAAGCGATCTTGACAGAGGCAAAAAGCGATCCAAACTTGGACGGAATGGGCACCACGCTGGTGGCGCTGGCCGACCTGGGAGATTCCTTTGCCGTGGCGAGCGTTGGAGACAGCCGGGCGTATATCTGTCAAGACGGTCAGTTACGGACTATTACGGAAGATCAGACGTGGGTGGAAGAAGTGGGCCGCCCGCTCGGGTTGGATGACGAAGCGCTCAGCCGGCATCCCCTGCGTCACGTTCTCACGATGGCGTTAGGTGTAAGCGAGACAATCGACGTAAGGTACTACAAAGTGATACCTCAGCCTGGATCCGTGATTCTCGTTTCGAGCGACGGGCTTCACGGCGTCGTCTCTGACACCGACATCGCCGCGATCTTGCGAGAGAACATGGACGGTCCGAGCACTCTCGATGAAAAGTGCGCCCAATTGATCGCAGCCGCCCGCGATGCCGGTGGGCCGGACAATATCACCGTTATTCTTATTCATACCTTCTGATTGCGTTGGTTTTGGTGTGCCCGGTGCTTCGGGCGCGTGGGCAATCGGGGCTGCTCGAAGCGCGCATCGTGGAGGGTGACCAGCAGGTCAGTTCGCCAGGAAAGCGCTTAAGTCAACCTATAATCATTCAGGTCACAGATGAGACGGGTGCGCGCGTTTCTGGCGCTCTGGTCAGTTTTCGCCTGCCCGAGGACGGAATTACGGGCACATTCCGTAATGGCCTCAAGACGGACATCCTGAAGACTGACGACAAAGGGCGCGCAGCAATGCGTGGACTGTGGGCAGGCGGATTGGCCGGGCAGTTTCAACTACGCATCACTGTGGCCGAAGGCGAAGCACGCGCGGGCACCATCTCGACGCAATTTATCGCTCAAGCCAAGAATTCAGGCGGAAGTTTGCATCTGGGCGGATGGCGGCCGAGCCGGCGTGCGCTGGAGATTGGGGCCGTAATCCTGGCGGCGGGAGCCGCCGGGTACGCAAAAACCGTGGCATCTTCGTCCTCCAACTCCGCAAGAGCGGCAGCCGCACCACCCGTAATCGGCGCGCCTACCGTGACGATTGGAAGACCTTAATGAAGTGTTTCTCTATTTTTCTTTGGGCGAGTTTGCTCGCCGCGCAAACACCTTCTACACCGATTGCCGGTAGTTTCGTGGATGAGAACGGCGATCTCGTCGCGGTCCAGGGGGTTTTTGGCAGTTTGCTGCCAAGAGTGCCGTTGGTGAATAGCGATCCGGTATTATCGGCGGCGTTCGGGAAAGCCGGCGGAGCGATTAAGACGGCTTCGCAGGTCCTTTCGCTCGATCTCGCCGGACACGTGCAGGGTAGTCAAATCGCAGCAGAAGGCTCAGCTTGTTTCGGGTTCGACGAGAGCGGTTTGCCGGGTTGGTACTACGTTGCTGGCGAGATCTCCATCACTGGCGTCGGCAGTCACGCCGATATTCCATTACAATCGTTGGGCGGCACTCTTGAAGCTCTTGGCGTCGCGGCGAGTGGGAGGCTTCCGGTTCTAAGCCAAAGCGGTTCCCAGCTTTGGGCCGAAACCATCGACGTCAAAACCGGAGCCGTCATCGCACAAGCCCCAATCGCTGGAGCGCTACCCGCGGTTTATTTTGACGGGGGTTGGTTAGTGGCTCGGGGCGCAGGTCTGCTTTGGCAGGGAACCGACGGAAACTCTCGTGAGATCGATACGCCCGCAAATGTGGTGTCGCTCGCGGCGGCTGGGCCGTCTTCGGTAGCGATCAACGGCAAGTGGCTTCTCAACTCGTCTTGGCAAATCGTCGAGATTCCAGCGTCCCATTATCCGCGCCCTCTCCTTCGCGTACGACCGCCCGGAGTGGAGCGATGATCTTGCGGATAAAGCGTTTGGCCCTGCTTTTCTGCCTCGCTTCTTTGGCGAGTGCCGCAGTCGTGGTGCGTGATCACGCCACCGGAGCAGAAATCGCGTCCCCCTTTCTGCTGCCGGATGTCGGTGTGAACGATTCCGAATCGGTAGCGCTAGACATTGTGAACACTGGGTCGGTAGCAGTGACGGTTCACTCCGCAATGGTATCGGGCCTTTACTACTCCTTGTGCTGCAGTTCCGGATTTGTTCTTCAGCCGAACGAAACACAAGCGCTCACGCTCACGTTTGCTCCGACGCAAACAGGCTATTTTTCCGGCGCTCTGGAAATCGATGCAACGGCCATCTTCATCTTTGCGCGATCCTTAGCCGCACCGACGCTTTTCGTCGGATCGGGTTCCGCTCTTGTGCAGGCAAGTTCCAGCGTCCCGAACGTGATCACGGAGGAATCGGATTTCACTGGCTCACTCCCATGCACGCTCATAAACAACTCGGCATCCCCGGTGACCGTGAGCGTTATTACCGCGACAGGCGATTGGACACTCGCTGGCGCTCCGGGGTTGCCGCTCTCGCTTGGTGTTGGCGCGCAAACGACTTTCGCATTAGTGAGCCGCAATGCGCCGGGAACGGCAGCGCTCGCCGGAGTTGTTCAAATCGACAGCCGCGCGTACGCGATTCAGGCGCATCCGCCTTCGCCCGCGATCCACATCATCGTTCCGAGTGGCCCGCAACAAAGCGGCCAACAGCTTACACTTTCCCTCGCGTTCGATAGTGCGCCGACGCAAGCGCTTACTGGAAGCTTGTCGATGTCTCTCGAAACGCAGCAGCCGGTCACCCTTTCCGATCCGGCGATTCTGTTCCCATCAACCGGCACTGCAACCGCCAGTTTCAGCAGCGTGCCCGGAACAACGAACGCAGTATTTGGAAGCCAGACGTCGTTGACGTTTCAAACAGGAACTACGGCGGGCACCCTGCACGTGACAGCGGCTTGGGGCTTTTCATTCGCGGCGGTGGATATTCCGATTACAGCGTCACCGATCGCCGTGGAATCATTGCAAGCCGCTAAGTCTTCGAACAGTCTCGACGTGACGGTAACCGGTTTTGACAACACGCGAACAGCGGGGCGGTTCAGCTTCTCGTTCTTTGACTCCGCCGGCGCGTTCATAGGAAATTCTGTGGCGGCCGACTTCACCCAGAACTTCTATGATTTCTTCTTCGGCGCGGATGCGAGTGGTGGAGGCATGTTCACTATGACCGTCCATTTCCCCGTGAGCGGCGGAACGGGATCCATTGCCTCGGTGCAAGCAGATCTGACGAACACCGCAGGCGACACAAAGACCGCGGTTGTTCGATTCCCGTAAGGATCAGGCTGCGGGCTGACGCAACCATTCTCTAATAGCGTCGCGGTAAAGCATAATGCCTTTTCGTGAATAGCGGAGGTATCCTTGGCGGCGAAAGTGATTCATATAGTGGGTCACGATTTCGCGGGAGGTACCTACATACTGCGAAAGAAGCTCATGCGTGAAGGGGATCATCTGCACTGAGCCGTCGTCTGAGGTGCTCCCGAGACGCTCGGAAAATCGCAACAAAGTGCGCGCAAGGCGACGGGCAATGTTGTCGACGGAAAAACTCTCGATTCGCAAGCCAAAGTCCATGGATCGCTGCACCAGCAACTGCATGAGCGCGATCGCAAGTTTGGGGCGCTTCATGAGGATCTCCTCAATATCGTTGGTGGTCCACGTCATCACCTTTACGTTTTCCAGTGCAACGGCGATTTCCGCCCGTCTGGATAGGCTTAAGAATGCAGATTCCCCAAAGAATTCATCGGGCTGGTAGATGTCCACCACAACTTGACGTCCATCTTCCGCGAGCCTGGAAACTTTTACTTTTCCCGCTATGACGAGGTACAAATTGTTAGAAGGTTGATCCTGATTGTAGATCGTCTGACCTTTCTTGAACGCAAGAATGGTGGAGCAAGGAAGATGAGCAAGTGGATCTTCAAGATCTTTTTGAGGAATGGAAACTGGAGCAGGAACGTTGGACGGTGTCGCCATACTACCTCCGGATTGTATCGGTCTTAACACGTTTCGAGAATAGTGTTTGTCTTTACTTTAAAACACTCCCGGCCTTGAGAAGTTCTAGAATTGTTGTTTTTCGTACTCGATTCCAGTCTTAAGCTCAATGCTGATTACCCGTTAGTACCCTGGTGCACTGCGGGGTTAAAGGCATATCGGGACCTACAAATGGTGGTGAGTGTGGACGGCCGGTTCGTCCGGACTGCTAAAACTCCGTCCGGACTGAATGTTGCGGAGAAAGAAGCTAATTAGGAAAACCTTCGGATTTCGGAGTAGTACGTTCAATCGAAATCTGCTCTTTTTGCAGAACAACGACGCGGGGGCGATGCTCCTCGCGCTGTGTTCTCGTAAGATGGATCTCTTCGCGAAGGATCAGGCGCTTCGTCACTACTCGAACTTCTTCGTGCACAGGAATGATGGTTACATCACCCTCCACCCGAGTTTGCTGAACTTCGGACACCTCGCGGTCGATGGGTACGCGCTTGATTTCATACTCAGTGCGAGTGAACAACTCGTCAACATTTTCTGGAGAGCTTTGCACCGTTTTGGTGACCCGAACACGTCCGGTCTCCGTGACCCGCTTCCCGACGACGAGTTGTTCTTCGGCGCGTGGAATCACAGTTTGGCTCGAATCTTCGCTAGGCTCAAAGCGCTCGTGCTGGTTAGGCGGTCGCGGATCCACGTTTAGGTCCAAAATTGCAGACCCATCCGGCAAGGTCCTCAGATAGCGAGTTTCGACCTCCGCGCGCCGGCCCGTTTCGAAAACCACCGTCGTCGTGTCTGAGTTTCGCTGACTTCCGCCAGCGATAACCCTTCCTCTTACTCCGTTGTTTGAGACAAACTCCACGCTGTCCATGGCTCTCGGGCAACGAGGAGCGGAAAATCTCCGCTCCTCGTAATGCGATTATTTGCCGGTCGTTTTGTCCCATCCGTAGCGGACAGCGTTTTTCACCCTCTCCCAAGTGCTATTGGGGTACTCGCGGGAATACTCCGTGCGGGCTTGGTCCTCGATATCCGACCAGTTTCTGCCTTGATAGCTCGGGTTATTCAGCAGAGTGTAACCATAGCCGTAGGCTGGCTCGTACTGATCGTAGTCGCCCTGACCGCTATATCGCGATTGATAGTCGGTCCGAAAGTCGCGATCGACTTCGGGCGAGATGCGCTCAACCTGGACATCTGTCCGGCGAACCGTGTCTTTAATCGTCTGCGTGCGGTCGCTGGATTCTTTCCCGACCACAACTTCCTCCACCACGCGCGCGGTCTTACCCACAACCGCTTCTTCGGAAGTTTCTAGCACTTCTACCACTTCGTCTTTGAGCCGGAAATCGGCATCGGTTGCGGGACGGTCAACAGGGCGCCGCTCAACGCGCGCGCGTTCCTCCCGGAGGTTCACCGTTTCGGAGACTGGCTTTTCGGTGATGCGGGTGTAGACTCGGACGCCTCCACGCTGCACTGAGCGTTTCCCTACCTGAATATCTTCTTCAACGACGGGAATGACGCGTTCGCCTGACGATTTAACTGCCGTCGAGGATGAGCTGCTCGCTGTTGCGAAACTGCCCTCCTTCTCGTCAAAGTCGACGGGATTATAGCGGTTCATAATCGCGGTTGCAGCATCAACGCGCGAACTATCGACGGTTACGGTAACCACCGCTCCGCCACGATTGACCGCTTGTGAGTAATATCCAGGTTCGTCGATGTCGTCATGTCCGCCGAACAGGTTCTTGAAGAAGCCAGTAATCCCGCCTTCGTGCTGGGTGGCAGATGTATAACTTTCGCCAGCGGCGGCGCTTTGAGCAACGGCCGAATCGTTCGATGTGACGCGAACGTCCTGCCGGGAGAATCCGCTCTGTATCAGTTCGCTTTCGACCTTCTGAGCTGTGGAGTAATCGTTATATACGGAAACAAGAGTTGTTTTGTCGCTTGCCATGATGTCAGACCTCACGAGACCGGGTGCACAAATCCAACCAAGCTGTTGAAACGGATTAACGCAGTTGTGAGAAACGTTACGAGACGAATGGAATACACGCAATCCGCCTGTGACGGCTCCGCAAAGCTAAAATAAGGTATTGCTCTCGGTAAACAATGTCTCGATGCGCTTTGGCGCAAAAATCCTCTTTGAGAACGTAACGACCAACTTCACGCCGGGACGCCGCTACGGGCTAACAGGTCCTAACGGCGCGGGCAAATCCACGTTTCTAAAAATTCTGACTGGAGAAATCGACCCGCAAAAGGGCAACGTCGTGCGGCCGCGAAAGTTCGGCGTTCTCCGTCAGGATCAGTTTGCATTCGATCCGTTTCGAGTTGTGGATACGGTCATCATGGGCAACAAGCCTTTGTGGGATGCACTTTCGGAGCGCGACAAGCTTTATGAAAAATCTGATCTGACCGACGAGGACGGCATCCGCCTCGGCGAACTGGAAGGCGTCGTGGGCGAAGAAGACGGCTATACCGCCGAGAGCGACGCTGCGATTTTGCTACAAGGTCTCGGGATCGGGGACGATCTGCATGAACGCAAGATGAGCGAGATTCAAGGCGGCGAAAAGGTCCGCGTGCTTCTAGCTCAAGCCTTGTTCGGTAATCCGCAAGCGTTGCTTCTGGATGAGCCGACCAACTATCTTGATCTCGACTCGATTCACTGGCTTGAAGATTTTCTCAGCCGCTTCGAGGGCACCGTGATCGTTATCTCGCACGACCGGCATTTCCTCAACAACGTCAGCACCCATACTGCCGACATCGATTACCAGACCATCATCACCTACACCGGCGGCTACGACGACATGGTGCTAGCGAAAACGCAGATTCGCGCGCGAGTGGAATCGGAGAACGCTCAGCGCGAGAAAAAGATCGCGCAGCTCAGCGAATTTATCCAGCGTTTCTCCGCGGGTACGCGTTCCAGTCAAGTGACCTCCCGTAAGAAAGAAGTGGAACGTCTTCAAACGACGGAGCTCGCGCGGTCAAATATCCAGCGCCCCTATATCAAATTCGAAACGAAACGCCCGTCAGGCAAACACGTTTTGGAAGCGTCGGGTGTAGCGAAAGCTTACGGCGAAAACCAGGTGATCGAGAAGTTCGGCGCATCGGTCATTCGCGGGGAAAAGGTCGCGCTAATGGGACGCAACGGCGTAGGGAAGACCACTCTTCTGAACGCTCTTCTGACCAGCGCGAACATCCTTACGGAAAATCCAGTCGGGCCGGAAGCGCTCGACGAGGGTAAGGTGGTTTGGGGCCATGAGAATCAGGTCGGCTACTTCTCGCAGGATCACACCTCGGCCATCCAGAAAGGGTTAACGATTTTCGAATGGCTGCAGCAGTTCGATCCGCAAGCAACAAACGAAGAGCTTCGCGGATTGCTAGGGCAGATGCTGTTCCGCGGAGAAGAAGGCGCCAAGATGACGGATGTTCTTTCTGGCGGAGAGGCGGCGCGAATCCTCTTCTGTCAGCTCATGCTGATGAAACCCAACGTGCTGGTGTTTGACGAGCCGACCAACCACTTGGACCTGGAAGCAATTAACGCCTTGAATATCGCTCTGCAGCGCTTTGAAGGAACCGTTTTCCTGGTGACGCATGATGAGGATCTGATCGACGAAGTAGCCACTCGCATTTGGAAGTTCGAGACGGGAAAGGTCGAAGATCATAAGGGCACTTATGCGGAAATGCAGGAGCAAGTGGTAGGACGTTAAAGCGTTTGAGTGATTTTATTCAAGGTGCGCGGCCGGTCCGGATCCAGCCCTTTTTGCGCGGCAAGCGACGCGGCAAATAGCTGTGCGGGCACGATATAAGGGATCGGCGTAAGCATTTCAGGGATACGCGCCGGCAGACACATGAGGCGCGCGCTTAGCGCACATGCGGCAGGATTGCGACGATCAGTCACAATTACGGTTTCGGCATTGAGTTTGGCAAGCTGCTCGCACATGCCGCCGATCCCCAGCCAGGTTACTCCGGATGGCGCGAACAAAAACACCGGAAAACCTTGTTCCACCATGGCGATGGGGCCGTGTTGGAAGTCTGCCGAAGAAAATCTTTCGGCGATAACGTAACACGTCTCCATCAGTTTCAAAGCGAACTCGAACGCGTTCGAGTAATTCAGCCCACGTCCCATCACGACTGCATGATCCATAAAGCGGTAGCGCTCGGAAAGTGCGGCGACTTCCGGTTCCATGTCGAGAGCCAGGCGCACGGTCTCCGGAATGGTTTGGAGATCGGCGGTCCGCAGTTTCGCGCCAAGGGCGTAGGCGATCAGGTACATCATCATCAGCTGGCCGGTGTAGGTTTTGGTGGCGGCCACGCTCTTCTCCTTTCCAGCGCGAACCAAAAACACGTGCGATGCTAATGCGGCCAGAGTGCTGCGGCTCTCGTTCGTCACGCCAACGGTGATGGCGTTCTGCTTCTTAGCCTGCTCGAGAACGATGTTGGTATCCGTCGACTCGCCGGATTGCGAGATTGCGATCACCATCGTCTCGCGATAATCGATCTTCGATTGATAGAGGGTTGAGATGGAAGGCGCCGCGAGAGAAACGGGAATACCAGTCGTGATCTCGATGAGGTAGCGGGCAAATTGAGCGGCGTTGTCGGAAGTGCCGCGCGCTGCCAGCACGATCAGTCGCGGTTTACGACGGCTAACCAAGTCGCGAAATTTCTCGATACGGCGCAACTCGCCGGTAAGCGTACGCTCCAACGTTTCGGGCTGCTGACGAATCTCCTCCAGCATTCGTGACATTAGGATTCAAGATACTTCATCGTTGATTCTGCCAAGGAACTACCTCGTCCAGTGCCTCTGCGAGATGGAACGATACAATGACCACAACCGACCGCACAAATGGCACAATCGTTCTGCACGATTTTGGTCATCGCGATGGGATGCGCAAACATTGCGATAGCCCAATCGATGACCGACAACCTCAATTTCCGGGCGTCTTGGCCAAGCGTTGCGATGACAACAGGAAGCTTAGCGAATCGGGACGCCGTCAATGGTGTTGTCGACTTGAGTTATCTCAAGGCGGGAGTTTCCAAACAGCGTTCGCTTGATCTCGCCGCGGGCGCCGACCGTTTGCTGGCGGTTTGCCTTGTGGACGGCGTTAACTGGCATAGGGACAAGCTCGTATACCGCTTCGGTCACTCTCACCCTTTCTCGACCATAGGCTGTAGAGAACGCGCCAGCCCCAGTCTTCATGTCGTCTTTTATCAACAGCCGGACGGCACGCGGCGAGCCTCCATTCATTTCGATCGCTATTCTCCAGGGAATTTCCCGGGACATGCAGCGGAAGTCGTGCAAAACCGTTTGACGTTTGGCCGGACGTCACAGCAGGAAATCTATCGGCATCTTGTACTTCGGCTTGGCGATCTCAATCTGGTCGTGCCTCCGCCGGCCTACGACTTCCAGGAGCACGCTCGCGAGTATTGGAGTAACACGTTCAGTCCGCTGCCCCTTGGTTGGTCAGTGGTAACGGGCGGCGTAGCGGGAATGATCGATCAACAAGGCGGTAGGCATTGCGCCAATGACATCGTGGCGAATCTCATTCGTCACGTTGCGAGACAAACGATCGAGTTTGGAACTGCGGCGACACTGAAGCAGGATGAAACGTTTGCGGTTTCAGGAGAAAGTGGTGCCGGGCGACGGATCGCACAGGCGCTGTACCACTCCTTTTTCGTACCGGGCCGAGAAGGCGACGAGTTCGCTTTTCCGCGAGTAGCGGCGGCATTCGGAGCTGCTTACGTGTTGCACGAGTGGAGACCTTGGCGCGAGGAGCGAATCGGTGTGACTCGGGAGAGTCTTTCCATTCTTTCCGCCTATGTCGCGCGCAGCTTCTGGCACGAGTTCGACCCCGACGTGAAACAACTTCTGCGGGCGGGAAAACGCAAGCTGGAATCCGGCGGGCACCAGCCGAAGCCGCCGGCGCAGTCACCAGCCGCGTAGTCTTTGAATTCGACGCCGATCTTTCTTGGAGGGCTTTCCTCCATATTCGAAATCGAACTGGGGCGAGGCGTTCTTTTCTTCCTTCCGCAGTTCGCGCAAGGCCCGGCTTTCTTCTGTTTCGCGGTACAGCAGTTGCGCGACAGGCGCTGGCCCGCGAATTTCACTCAATCCTAAAACCAGGACCGTTGTTGTCACGGTCGCGTTTTTTATCTGCACGAAGTCGCCGGGTTTTATTTCGCGCGATGGCTTGGCTGCAAGTTCGCGAATCTCAATGCGGCCAAGTTCGCATGCCTTGGCGGCGAGACAGCGAGTTTTGAAAAATCGTGCCGCCCACAGCCATTTATCGATCCGCATTTTTCATGAGGGACGGAATCGCGATACCGTCTTCAGCCTTCAGGTTAGACCAGCGTGAATGGCTAGCGACCAATCTACCGCCGCCTACTGTGCGTCTAGGCGCAACTGGAATAACAGCAGATCGAGCCCTAAGGTGACTTCGGTGATCGCCGAATCTCCCCGGGTACGTGGAAGGTAGATCGCGTGGCGCAAATCCTCGACAATCTCTTGAGTTGCGGCTACGGTGGTTGTCACGCGCCGTCTCTGGACGAGATGAAACCGTCGCTCGAAATCCGCGGTGGTCCGCGGTACACGATCGCGCGAATTCCCTCTGAGTTCGCGTAAGTCTTCCGGTGATGAAACGGCTACCAGCAAGCGACCTCCCCGTTTGAGAACGCGAGCAAACTCTTCGGGGTTTAAACGCGAGTTGATCGAAATCAGTAAGGAAAATGTTTCGGATGCATACGGGATGAAGCGGTCCGCGTTGGCGACGATCCATTCGCAATCGGGAAACCGCTTGGAAGCCGCTGTGATCGCCGGAATGGAGATATCGATCCCATGCGCATCGCAGCCTGTTTCGCGCGCGAGCGATCCGAGGTAAAAACCATCGCCGGCGCCAACGTCCAAAATGACGTCGCCATGCGCAGCCGCAGCGGTCTCAAACACAGACTGGAACAGCGACTTTGTTAATCCCGCATCGTGGAGGCGACGTCTCCCGTTGATCATGCGCGCGGTGTCGCCAGGATTTTTTGAACGACGGTCTTGCGGTTGGAGCAGATTTGCGTAACCGCTTCGCGCAATATCGAACGAGTGCCCGGCGGAACAGACCCAACGGCGCGGCTCACGCACCAGCGCTCGGCCACAGTTCCGCACAGGGCAAACGAGCATGGAATCGAGTGTAACGGTTTGCACGTTTCCGAGTTACACTTTTGATTCCAATGCGCGCGCGCAGTGTCATAAGATTCAGCCTGCTGGCAACTGCCGCCCTCGCGTCAACCATTTATTCCCAAACTACGCAAAGCCTGATCGGCGGACGCATCGTTGATTCTCGAACGGGCCGCCCGGTAAGGGCAGCGCAAGTCAACTACTTCGGCGTCTTTCAAACCGCGAGCGGTATCGCGACTGCCGACGAGAGTGGGCGATTCTATCTGCCTCTACTTTCGCCGGGATTGTATCGCTTGAGGGTTTCCGCAGACCGTTATCAAGCGCAGGAAGTTCAGCAACTAGAGCTAACTGTCGCGGCCAAAATCGAGATCGAGTTTCGGCTGCGGCCGCTTAACGATGTCTGGGAAGCAGGTCAGTTCGGGAGCGTATTTCTTCCCGGGAACCGGTTAGTTTTGAACTTTGCCGGACCGGATTTGGATTCGACGCGCACAGAAGCTTTTGAGTCGCGCAATGGGCGCTTGGAGCCACTTGAATCCAGTCTGTCGCAAGTGTTCGATACAGCCCTGATTCGAGCGCTTCCGCTTCAATCTCGCGATGTCTACACCACTCTGGTAACGCAACCGGGAGTGACTTCCGACGCAGCTACGGGGCGCGGACTCGGGTTATCGATTAATGGCCAGAGACCGACTGCATCTAATTTTCTTCAGGACGGCTTAGAGAACAACAACTACTTGATCACTGGGCCGCTCACCACTGTTGCGCCAGAGGCGATCGACGAATACCGCGTGTCGACGAATAACTTCTCGGCCGAATATGGACGCACGGCGGGCTTCCTGGCGAACGCACTCACGGTAACCGGAAGCGATCGGGTCCATGGCTTGGGGTACGGCTACTTCAAAAATGAGGCGCTGAACGCAAACTCGTTCCAAGAGAACCGGTTTGGCGCCAAGCGCGTTGCCGACCACGAATCGCAGCCGGGTTTCGTCGTTGGTGGACCAGTGCTGAAGAACCGTCTCTTTTTCTCGAGTTCATACGAGTATCTGCGAAGCCGAAGCCAGTCCGACCCCGAAACGTTTTTGCTTCCGACTCCGTCCCTTGCAGCGGATTTGGGGGCTGGATCACTGATCGGTGGTCTGCTCGCGAAATATCCGGCGCCAATCGGTGCGAGCGTGCACCCGGTGAGCCAAGTGACTGTTTCGCCGCCCGTTTCATTAAACCGTCATCTTGCGTTGGAGCGTTTAGACCTAGTGAGCCGCAGCGGGAAAGATCGCTTTTTTGCAAGGGGAAACGCGGTGGGTCTCGAACGCCCTGATTTTGTCTGGACTCCTTACCGTGACTTCATTACACCGCTAGTGCAAGACACGTCGGCGGTTGCAGGGAGCTATACACGAACGTTCGGTAGCGGCCTTATCAACGAAGCGCGCGCCGGGTACGTCCACGACGACTTGCATTTCAATCGCGCACATCCTGAAGTGCCGACGCTGGTCGCGCAGCAATTTACGGACAACGGGCAGATCTTGCTTCCAGGAAGTCCGGCGTTTTACAGTTTCAGCAACCGAAGCGGCACGACCGAGTTACTCGATAACTTGATCTCGTCGCGCAGCCGTCATCAGGTGACTCTGGGTGGGGGCGTGTTGATCCGGCGCATCGGCGGATACCTAACGGCAGGACAAGACGGCGCGTTCTTCTTCGGCGAGCAGGGCGTTACGTCTGGATTGATCGCTTTGTTTCATGACGCGCCGTCGTTTGCTTCGATCGCGGTGGACCGCTTCAGTGCGACGACCGCGCCCGTGTCCCCAGATTCCAACCGGCACTACCGCTATGAACAATTCGACCTTTTTGCGCAGGACGTGTGGAAAGTTTTTCCGCGATTCACAATCAACTACGGCGTGCGATACGAAAATTTCGGCGCGCCTGTCAGCGACGGAATCGTCAAAGATGCGCTCGTCGTCCTAGGCTCGGGATCTATTCTGCAGAACCAGTTGGTTGGGTCTTCGTTGCCAGCGCCCGGCAGAACCGATACGCCGGTTTTTGGGGTCGATGATGCAAACGCTGCTTATCGGATCGGCGCGGCGTATGATCTTCTGGGAAACGGTCGCACGCTGCTTCGCGTCGGCTCCGGAATCTACTACGATCGCCCCTTCGACAATCTTTGGGCAAACGTTCGCAACAACTCGTTTCTGCTGCCTACCGTGTTTCTTGCCGCGCCGATCAACTATCTAGCTCCCGCGGCTACGGTTCTCGCCAGCCTGCCCAAAGGTCAACTGCAGAGCAACTTTCCAAATCTGACATTGATTGATCCCGGCTTGCGAAATGGTCGAGTCTATAGTTACTTCGCCGGTGTGCAGCATCGCGCGGCAAACGGCCTCACGCTGGAAGTAAACGCGCAAGGATCGTACGGCCGAAATCTCGTGACGACTGACATCGTGAATCGTCTAGGATCTACATCTTCAGGCGCGAGACTGAATCCCTCTCTTCCCGATATCAGCTATCGCGCGGCACAAGGCTACTCCGACTACAACGCACTAACGGCCGTGGCTCGCTACCGATATGCGCAAGGGATGGTCCAGGCTTCGTACACATGGAGCCACACGATTGACAACCAGAGCGATCCGATCGCCGGCGACTTCTTCGACTTGAGTTTCACCGGTCTGGCCGGTACACCCGCAACGCCCGCGCTCGCTTCGTTTTCGCGTCAGTTCGACCCCGATGCCGACCGGGGCAACTCGGATTTCGATGAACGGCACAATTTCAATGTGCTGTCGACGTTCGAACTGCCGGCCTGGTGCAAGGCTCCGCTGTTGTCGCGGGGATGGACGATATCGGAGGTTGCGGCGCTGCGGTCCGGCTTTCCTTACTTCCCGTACCACGAATCCGTGTCGGCTCTGTGGAAGGACAAATGGCGTATGCCGTGTGTCCATGGTATTTACCCATTTACCGACGCTAACGTGCAGGATTTTGACCCGATCTTCGGGAAGCTGGTCGAGATCTCAGGCGACAACTCTGGCATCCTCCATAAGCAGGCGGACTATGCGCAGCCGTTTTTGCCCGCTGCGGAAAGCCTACGCGAACAGGCAGAGGCCGCCGAGGTACGCGGC
>JAVHMZ010505209.1:0-16770 GCA_034782995.1 Amazona versicolor
GCTTGGTCCGCCAAGCCGCGCGCTTCGGCCATCACTCCCGCGCTGGTGCGGCTGCGCTCCGGACCGCGGGTGACGGGGACCACGCAATAGGCGCAGCTCTTGTCGCATCCTTCGATGAGGGTGATGTAGGCGCGATGCGGATTGTCGCGCTTGGTGAACGGCGTTTCGAACGCTTCCTCTTCATCGAAGCTCAAGCCGGTGACGCGCTTGTTGCCGGCTTCGAGTTGGACCAGCATCTGCGGAAGTCTGGCGTAACTGGCGGAGCCGGCGACGAGACTGACGTGGGGAGCGCGGGCGAAAATCTTCTCGCCTTCCTGCTGGGCGACGCAGCCGAGAACGGCGAAGACTTTGCCTTTGCCCGCTTGCTTTTTGAACGCGTCGAGACGGTGGAAAACCTTCTGTTCGGCGCGGTCGCGAATGCTGCAGGTGTTGTAGAAGACGTAGTTGGCGTCTTCCGGTTCGGGCACTTCGCGATAGCCTTTTTCCAGGAGGACGCCGACGACTTTTTCGGAATCGTGCGCGTTCATCTGGCAGCCGAAGGTTTCGATGTAGAAGGTTTTTTCCACTTGTTTTATTGTACGGCGGCGTTGGCGAGGGGATGAGCTTTCGAACGACTTCAAATGTTTCGGAGACTGTAAACAGCCTTCACCGCGCGGCCTGAATAGTCGGGTAATTTTTTCAAAGCGCCGGGATGAGGAACTACAGCCAAACGCCACCGCCGTACGTGTCCGGAAACTTTGCCTCGATATTCCAGAAGGGTATTTGTTCTTGATCGCGCAGCTTTATAGTGCGGCTGCTATCAGCATATTGTTTGGCCCAATTTACATCTCCTGGTTTTGCGAAAAATCGAATGCTTGGCTCCAAAAATCTTGGACCGAGGCGGTCGTCAGATGACGAGCGAAAAGACTTCGTTTAGGGGATCCTCACGGTCAAGTTCCTCAATTGACCAAAAGGGGATGCTTCCAGATGTTCGCGCGGCCATGTAATCGGAAAATTAGTTAGCGGTGGAAGAGGGCAGACAAGAGACTTCTCTTGTGCATCGGTTCAAATCCGCCGGTCGTTCCTACATTCAGCGCCACATCCACGCGAGCAGTCTTCAATTGACTAATCGAAACATTTCTCCTGCAAGTCGTAAAACCCGGAGCCTCCGTCGCGATCTCGTAAGTGCCGATCGGCAGCGTCTCAGCTTGGAACTGTCCCTTGTCGTCAGTCTTGATAGTAATCTTGTCCCCGGTGCGTAAGTTGCGGCAAATTACAATCGCGCCGGAAATGACGGCCCCTGATGAATCGTTAACAGTCCCGAGCAGTTTTCCAGTGACTTGAGGGACGGGTTGGGAAATCGATAGACGCGACGCTTCCGACGTTGGAGCCTGTTGAACCTGGGCCACAGCTACCGAAGCAAAGCTCAAGGTCGAGGACAGCACCGCCGTGGCGAACCGCACAGCGCGCTTCCGAACAGCCGCCAGACCGACAGGACAGTCCTCCGTAAGAATCGTCCCATCCGCCCGCCGGTAGAGCCGCAGACAGATGCGCTCGCTCGCTCCGGCAATCAGCGCTTCCGCGTCGCGCCGCGTCAACGCCGAAATGTTGAAGACGTTCTTCTGACAGGAGTCGCAGAAGCGGACGCGCTCAGTCCCGCGCATTTCATTCCAATCCGCGGAGCAGGGCCTTGCGATCCGAATCTGGGCGAGGTAGTTCGACACTATTTCCGTGACTATCTTACCTCTCTAACTCACCGTAAAGATACTCGTTCGCGCGAAATCGATATAGCCCTCCTGGATCGAAGAGAAGCCTGCCTTCATAAACAAATCCATCCACTCCGCGCGTCCCATTGGCACTTGCCGGCTCAGGTCATGAAACAGGAAATACTCGATCGCGGGGCCGGGCCTCTCGCGCATCTCTTCAGGCGTGGGCCGTACCGGCTCGATGATATGAAAGATGACTCCGGGCAGCGTCTGGCGAAAGGCGCGCAGGAACTCGAGCGCCCGCAAGTTTTGTTTCCCGTCGCAGAGCTCATGCAAAACAAAGAATGCGGTGGCTACTTCCACATCCTTAAGCATGTCCGCCTTACTTTGCAGCTCCGAAGCATTGCAGTGGATAAGTTGGATGCAGTGAGTCAGACCCTCTTGAATCAGGATTTCATTTCCGGCCTGGATCGCGGCAGCCGTCATATCGATCCCCACTCCGTGAGCGACTCCGTTCCTCTGACACATCTGTCTCAGAAAATGACCGTCGCCGCAGCCGATGTCCAGAATGCGCTTGTAATGCTTCTCCTGAATCATCTTGAGAACGAAAGTGAAGTAGAAATCGCGCGATGCCAGGCCGCTGCCGATCGCCACGGCGCGACCTTCGCGGACGATGTCTTCTCCATAGATCATTTCTTTGCGCAGCAGCGGCTCCAGATGAAAGAGCAGATTCTCATAGCCATACGCCAGGTGAAGCCATCCGCGCGCGAGATCGGTTTCCACCAGCGTCTTGCCTTTGGCGGATAGACGGAATACCGTGCCTTCGCGGTCGAAGTAATCGCGAGCGAGCAAAGCCTCGCAAAGCGCCATGAGCAGTCGTTCGTCCAGTCCATGCGTCTGCGCGAAACGCATCGCATCTACGGAACCGTTGGCGCGGATCGCATCCAGAAACCCGACGTTGCTCAGCGTCTGGATGGCGCGGGTCATGAAGTGCGGCCCGATCAGCTCCTCCCAAACCCGCTTCTTCGCGCGTCCCATTTGCAAGAGACGTTTTCGCCCGATCAGGCCCAAGGCCTGGAATACGCCAATCCTCATCCCAGGGTTAAATCGTCGCACGGAAACGGAACCGGCCGGCAAGATGTTATTGTGATTCACGCTGGACCACATGCATGTCTGATCTCTCGCCGCTCGCCGGAAAACCCGCTCCTCAGGAACTTCTGATCGATCCGCATCGGTTGGAATCCGCCTATTATGCCCAAAAGCCGGACCCTGACAATCCTCTGCAACTGGTGAGCTTCGGCACCAGCGGACATCGCGGAACGTCAACCAACGGCACTTTCACCGAGTCGCACATTCACGCCATCACGCAAGCCATCTGCGATTATCGCGGCACCAAAGGTTACTCCGGCCCCGTGATGATGGGCAAAGACACGCATGCGCTATCGGACGCGGCGCAGCGCTCCGCCATTGAAGTCTTGGCGGCGAATGAAATCGAAACGCAGATCCAGGCCGGCAACGGGTTCACTCCCACGCCTGTGATCTCCTGCGCGATTTTGGCGTATAACCGCGAGCGGTCCACTGGACTTGCCGATGGCATCATCATCACGCCTTCTCACAATCCGCCAGCCGATGGCGGCTTCAAGTACAACCCGCCGGATGGCGGTCCGGCCGATACCGACGTGACCAGTTGGATTCAGAATCGCGCGAACGCCATTCTGCGCGGAGACGGCAAGGTCAAGCGCACGCCATTCGAATCCGCGATCAAGGCCAGCACGATTCATGAGGTTGATTTCGCCACGCCGTACATTGAGGATCTGGCGAACGTCATCGATCTGGATGCGATTCGCTCCGCCGGACTGCGCATCGGAATCGACCCGCTGGGCGGGGCGGCCGTGCATTACTGGGAGCCGCTGGCTGAACGCTACGGCCTCAACATCAGCGTCGTAAACAAAAAAGTGGATCCCACGTTCTCCTTCATGACGGTGGATCATGACGGCAAGATTCGCATGGATTGCTCGAGCCCCTACGCGATGGCGGGCCTGGTCAAGCTGAAAGGCGATTTCGATATTGCCTGGGGTAACGACCCCGATTCCGACCGCCACGGCATTGTCACGCGTTCGCTGGGCCTGTTGAATCCGAATCATTATCTGGCCGTTTCTATTCGCTATCTTTTGGGGCACCGGCCGGACTGGCCGAAACAGGCCGTGGTGGGCAAGACTCTGGTATCGAGCAGTCTGATCGATCACGTGGTTGCCAATCTCGAACGGACGCTTTGGGAAGTGCCGGTGGGTTTTAAGTGGTTCGCGCCGGGATTGTTCGACGGCAGTTGCTGCTTCGGCGGAGAGGAGAGCGCGGGAGCGAGCTTTCTTCGTAAAGACGGAGGCGTGTGGTCCACCGACAAAGACGGAGTGATTCTTGGACTGCTCGCGGCGGAGATCACTGCCCGCACGAAGAAGGATCCCGGTGAACACTACCGCGATCTGACCAACCAGTTCGGCGTTTCCTTCTATACCCGCATCGACGCGCCCGCCACGCCGGAGCAGAAAGCCAAGCTGCTACAGCTTTCGCCGGAAGCCGTTACCGCGACCGAACTTGCCGGGGATGCGATCACGGCAAAACTGACGCGTGCACCCGGGAACAACGCTCCGGTGGGCGGATTGAAGGTGGTCTCGAATCACGGATGGTTCGCCGCGCGCCCATCCGGCACGGAGAACATTTATAAGCTGTATGCGGAAAGCCTGAAGGGCAAGGAGCATCTCGAGAGCATTCTCGAAGAGGCGCAGGAGATCGTGTTGAAGTCGCTCTGAGGAAGTAGTGAAGCTAAAACCTCGAGCGGTAGAATCAGAGTTGCGCGAGGCCGCGTTACGGTGAGCATTGAGGCTTATCAGGGTTCGACAGCCATTCGGTAGCGGCGGCGGCGTTGACGGCGGCTAAGACTCTTTCGACATAGCGGCGCAGGACGGGCCATTGTTGGTTCCCAAGGACGACGAATGCGATTTTCCGTCCTGTGAGATTTTGCTGATATCGCATATTTTTGTCGTCAGCAAAAGATTGAACCCTGTGGCTTCGGCAGCGGCGATCAGATCGCCATTGGCCAGCTTGTCCCATCCGCGCTCGATGGCTTCGACAACCACATGTGCCTTCAAAGCGTAGCGTAAAGGCGCGGGTGTGCCGTTATCGAAGAGGATGAGCATCAGGCGGCAGGTCGGATGACAGTTGGGCGTCGAGGCTCCTGGCGGCGAACTCCAGCACAGCGGCAACCTGGTCGTGCGAGAGATGAAACCAATCCATGACTTCGCTGATGGTCGCGCCGGCTCCGAGATTCTCGAAGACGGCGGAAACGGGCGTCCGGCTATCACGGAAAACCCATGCGCCGCTGCGCTTGCCGGGGATGCTCTCAACAGCGGCGCATTGCGACCAGTCCAGCGATCCCATGGTGGGTGTCCTCATAACGGCCAAGGCTTTGAACCAACCTTCGAGGCTCAACCCTCGCGCTGCCGCCTTTGCGTTCAGCGCCGAAGCCTGATCATCGGGCAGTTCAATCGTGGTCATCACGCTCTCCTTCGGAAGCTTCTCTTTTTTAGCCTAGAGGATAGAAGGCGATCTGTCACGCCTTTAACTTCCCGATCACCCGGGGTGACCCCCAAACACCCCACTCAGCCTCTACAATGAAAACAGATGCACCAACATGCGCATCATCATTCCGGCACGGGCAAAATTCTCAATTGGTCGGTACTCGCCACCGTTTTGTTCGTCGTTCTGGAAGTTGCCGCGGGCTTTCGCGGCCATTCGCTGGCGCTGCTTTCGGATGCCGGACATAACGCATCCGACGCGCTCGCATTGATCCTTGCCTGGTTCGGTTTGCGGCAGGAAGCGCGTCCCCCTGACGAACACCGCACCTTCGGATACCAGCGCGCGGGAGTGCTCACGGCGCTGGTCAACGCCAGTACGCTCATCCTCGTCTCGGCCTGGATCTTCTACGAAGGCATCACGCGCATCGCGCATCCCGAGCCGGTGAATGATCGCATCATGGCGTTCACCGCATTGGGCGGAATCGTCCTCAACGGCGCTATTGTGTGGGGCTTGGCGCGCACCCACCGCGACGACTTGAATCTTCGCAGCGCGCTCGTGCACATGATGGGCGATCTGATCGGTTCGGCGGCCATCGTCATCGGCGCAGTCATTCTGCGATATACCGATTGGGTCTGGCTCGACCCGGTGCTCTCCATGGCGATCGCCGCGTTGATCGTGTGGTCGGCCTGGGACATCGTGCGCGAGTCGCTGAACATTCTGCTGGAAGCATTGCCGCGCGGCATGAGCCTGGGCTCCGTGAAGCAGGCTCTGCGGCATTTGGATGGCGTGCTGGACGTGCACGATCTGCATATCTGGAGTCTGGGATCGCGCTCCCGCGCGCTCAGTTGCCACGTCCTGATCGATGACGTGCGCCCATCGGAAAGCTTCGTCATTCTGGAACGTATCCGGCGCCTGCTGGCAGATCGTTTCGAAATTCGCCACACGACCGTCCAATTCGAACATCTGAATTGTTGTCCGCCTGAAGAAGTCTGCGCGGGACATCTTGATGCGGAACAGGGAGATGCCGAACACGATCATGAACACGCCGGACACTAAGTGAACGAAGGAAACGCGCAATGGCGCAGGCCGCTTCGCCGCATCACGGCGCTGTTCCGACGGCACATTCGATATCGGATCACCAGGTCCGGCTACCTGTTCGCCGCTGCGCTGGCCCTGGTGGGCGTGGCGGCAATCGCCTCCGCGAACAACCTTCTGTTCCTCATCTTGGCTGCGATGCTGGCGACACTCATGGTGTCGGGTTTCGTCAGCCGCTTGTGTCTGGCCGGCCTGGAACTGGAAATGATCTTACCCGAGCACATGGCCGCGCGCCAGCCGGTAACTGCCCGAATCCAGCTCCGCAATCTGAAATGGTTTCCGTCATTCGCCATTCATCTGAGCAGCCGCGCGGGACCCGAACTGCCGCAGTTGCAAAGAGAGATCGTCGTCCCCACACTGCCCGGGCGAAGCGCCGTGACAGTGAATGCGGCCATGGTCTTTCCCCGCCGCGGCCTGCATCGCGAAAACCTCTTCACCGTGGGAACGCGCTTTCCCTTCGGGTTCGTCGAGCGGCGCGCCAACGTTTCGATTCGCAGCGAGGTCATCATTTATCCCGCCCTCGCCGGATCTTTTCAAGCGGAACAGATCGCCGGCGATTTACGCGGGGACTTGGAACGCGAGCAGCGCGGCTTCGGGTCGGACTTTTATCGCCTGCGTCCCTATGAATTTCACGAGAGCGCGCGGCACGTCGATTGGAAGAGTTCGGCACGCACCAGGCAGTTGCAGGTACGCGAGTTTGCGCGGGAGGAACGCTCTACTGTTTACGTCTACTTCGATTTGCGCAGGCCGTGCGGCGAAGCTTTCGAGCGATCGGTGGAATGCTGCGCCTACATCGTATGGATGCTAAGCGGCGAATCCGCGCGCATTCGGTTTCGGACTCAGCGAGTGGATTTGGTGTTCCCGGATCAGGTCGACATCTACGGAATTTTGCGCGCGCTGGCGATGGTCGAGGCCAAGCCCGATATCGAACTCCCTGGCGCGGATGAAAATGACCCTCACCTTTTGTTTAGCGATGCGCCCGAGGAGTTCGAAGCAGCCGGATGGCGAGTGGGGCACGCCGTCAGGGATTAGTCGGCGCGCCTCACTGCGATCGACTGGTTAGTGAACGGGTTGTCCGCGCATTTCGGCGGCTTTTCGGTTCACGCTCTGCTCGGCGACCTGCGTCAGCTTTTGATCGGCCTTCTTTTCCTCCTCGAGCGTTTGCTCCAGCAAGGTGACCGCATCCTTGTAGCCCAGAAGTTTCGCATAGGAAACCAGCGAGCCGTAGCTGCCCATCTCGAAATGCTCCACCTGATTGCCCGCATAGATGAGCGCGGCGTCGCGCAGGGGCGAAGCTTCGATGCTGTGAATCATGCCTTCCACTTCATGCGTCATCGCCTTCAACACTTCGTTGGTTTTGCCGGCCAGCTTGATGCCTACCTTGGAGCAGACCTGCTCAATGCGTGTGACGTGCGTCTTCGTCTCCGTCAGGTGTTGCTGGAAAGCCTGCTTCAGCTCGGGTGAACTGGCGGCCTCCACCATCTTGGGAATGCCCTGCGTCAGCTGCTTCTCGGCGTCATAGACGTACTCGAGTCCGTTCTGGAAAAGTTCTTCGAAATTGGTGACTTTTTCTTGTGCCATAACGCAGTGGAAACGTGCACGAGCCGCGCCACTGTAAGCGCGCACGTTGCGGGTTACGTTTGGTTCCTCACCGGCCGTTGTAATCGACGCTTCAGAATTTTCTGGAACCCGCATTGCCGGCAGCGCGTCACCGCTTAGAGCGAATGCCGGAACTGTGCCCATCTGCCCGTTGCCCTCGCGCGCGCGGAACTGTAGCGCGTACGTGGGTCAGCCTGTTCCTGCTTTTCGCGCTCGTTTGCGTCCAGTGCGCGGCCGGCTTTCATCGCCACGATGGCGAGGCGGGAAACCAAAGCAGTAGCTGCTCGATCTGCCATGCCGGTCATACGACCGCGCTTCCGGTGCCGGCCGTGCTCGCCTTGACCGCTCCCGCACCCTCGGAATGGCGGCACTCCACGGAAAAGCCGCGGCGGGAAGGCGAACCGTCCGCCCGATTCGATTCTTCGCGCGCACCTCCCGCCTGCTCCTGAATTCCCGCTGCCCGTAAACCGCAAGCCTCTCGTGCGCAAACATTTCGCGAACTTGAGGGAACCCGCATTCGCAGCCAGAAACACAGGAGATTTATCGATGATTTTTCGAAAATACTTTTACTTCGCGATTCTTGTAACGACGCCCGCGTTTTGTCAATCCATCACTAGCGGTACGCTAACCGGAACCGCATCCGACCCGTCTGGGGCGGTCATCGCAAAAGCCAGAATCGAGCTTCGCAATCCGGTCAGCGGATATGAACAGGTAGTTACCACCAGCGCGGCGGGTTCGTTCCGCTTCACCAACATTCCCCTCAATACTTATCAGCTCAGCGCCACTGCGGCGGGGTTCGCGCCATCTCGGCGGCAGATCGAGGTCCGCAGCGCTCTCCCCATTGACATTACCGTCTCGCTCTCTCTTCCGACCTCCAACACCACGGTCAATGTCGAAGCGGGCGGCGCTTTGATCGAGTCCGAACCGTCCGCGCACACCGATACCGACACCGTGGCTTTTTCCAAACTCCCCACGTTCGATCCGGCGGCAGGCCTCAGCAGCATCATCAACCACAGCACTGGCGGTACCGCGGCCGACGCCAACGGCTTCATTCACCCGCTGGGCGATCACGCGCAGCTCAGCTTCGTCTTCGATGGGCAAGTGGTGAGCGATCAGCAAAGTAAAGTCTTTTCCACGCAGTTCCCGGCCAATGCGATCCAAAGCATGGAAATCATCACCGGCGCGCCCGACGCCGAATATGGCGACAAATCCAGCCTGATCGTCAATGCCACCACGAAGTCCGGGCTCGGCGCGCCGCATGCCTTCGGAAGCATTGACACTTACTGGGGTTCGTTCGGCACATGGGGTGAGGACGCTTCGGCCGGCTTTGGAACGGCGAAGTTCGGTAACTTCATCGCCTTGAACGGAATCCGCAGCGGACATTTTCTCGACACGCCCGAATATCTGCCCATTCATGACATCGGAAACAATGAAACGATTTTCGATCGCCTGGATTATCAGCCGACCGGCCGCGATTCTCTCCACCTGAACTTATTCGCGGCGCGTAACTGGTTCCAGGTTCCGAATAGTTATGACCAACTCTCGCAGGATCAGAAGCAGCGCGTACTTACGTGGAACATCGCGCCCGGCTATCAGCACACCTTTGGGGCGAAGACCCTGCTGACTGTTAACCCTTACGTCCGGCGCGATCAGGTTAATTATTACGGAAGCCGCGATCCTTTGGATGACACGCCGGTGACTCTATCCCAAAACCGCTTTCTGACTAACTACGGCGTGAAGGCGGACCTATCCGCCACGCGCGGCAATCACAACCTGAAGTTCGGCACTCAGATCCAACAGACGCGATTACTAGAAGATTTCGCTTTCGCCATTACCGATCCGTCGTTCAATCCCGTGTGCTTGGACTCATCCGGCGGCTTGCTCGGCTTGCCCGGCGTGACAGACCCCAACCAATGCACCGCTATTGATCCCACTTACCAGGCAAACTCCGCCCTGCTTCCCGGATTAGTCCCCTACGACCTCACGCGCGGCGGATCTTTCTTCGACTTTCACGCCCAGAACAACATCAATCAATTCGCTTTTTACGTCACTGACGAAATCAAGCTCGGGAATCTGACGATAAACGCGGGCCTGCGCGACGATGAGTACCGCGGCCTAGTAAATAAGAACGGCGTGCAGCCGCGTCTCGGCTTGGCTTACCTGGTCAAACAGACCGGCACCGTCCTTCGCGCGGCTTACTCTCGCACATTCGAAACGCCTTTCAACGAGAACTTGCTCTTATCGAGTTCCACCGGAGCGGGCGGCCTTGCCCAGAATGCCTTCGGCGCGAATGGCGTCACTCCGCTGGAGCCAGGCTCTCGCAATCAGTTCAACGCCGGATTGCAACAGAAGCTCGGACGCTACCTGATCTTCGACGGCGACTACTTCTGGAAGTACACTCACAACGCGTACGATTTCGATGTCCTATTCAACACTCCACTCACGTTTCCCATCGCCTGGCACAATTCGAAGATCGATGGCGTCACCGGACGGCTGACGACAACCAGCATTCACGGCTTTCAGGCTTACATGACTTTCGGGCACACCCGCGCGCGCTACTTTCCCCCGGAGGTCGGCGGCTTGATTTTCCAGGGCACGTCATCTGGTGATAGCGTCTTTCGGATCGACCACGATCAGGCTTTCCAGCAGACCACGAATCTCCGTTATCAGCACGCGAAAGACGGGCCATGGATCGATTTCATTTGGCGCTTCGATAGCGGTTTGGTCGCGGGATCGGTCCCTGATCTCGACACGGCGTTCACTCTGACGGCGGCTCAACAGGCGGACATCGGCTTCCACTGCGGCAGCACTTTCGCGCAACCGTTCCAAGAGCCGATCACGCAATGCGCGACCACCGCCGGCGCGACACGCGTTCAGATCCCGCGCGCCGGAACGGAAAACGACGACACCAATCCGCCGCGCGTTTCCCCGCGAAACCTGTTCGACGTAGCGCTCGGCTCGGACAATTTGCTCCGGAGTGAAACGAGTCACAAAGTCTCGGTGCGTTTTACGGTGACTAACCTCACGAACAAGGTCGCGCTGTATAACTTCCTGTCGACCTTTAGCGGGACGCACTTCGTTCCTCCGCGGACTTATCAGGTGTCTCTGGGCTACGCATTTTAACGCGTACCTGCATTGCAGACAGACGGTTTCGCCGTAGTCTGAAGGCATGACAGTGGATCTCGATATGTTAGAAGAAGACGACATTCGCACTGCGCTAGCTCGCCTCGCCGACCCTCAACCCGGAATAACCTCGGATCAGTTGTGCAAGAATATTGGCTTGGACAGTTGCGACGACAGTTTTCCGGCTACATGCCGATGAAAAACCCTAACCATCCCGGCGACATCATCAAAGATTGTCTCGACGAGCTAGGCGTTAATGTGACGGATGGTGCGAACGCTCTTGGCGTCACCCGCCCGACGCTGTCGCGAGTGATCAACCGCAAGGCCGGGCGTGTCCGCGGAGATGGCCCTGCGGCTCGAAAAGGCTCTCGGCAGCACCGTCGGCTTCTGGCTTTGCCTACAGCTTAACTACGACTTGGCGCAGATACGAGCGCGAAGCGGGAAGATTCACGTCCGCCGCCTCGGCACTCCGGAACAGCTTACGTTGTGATGTTTGCACGCCGCACGTTTCCGGCGAGCATACAATAAACCTCATGCCGATTACGCCGACCGCCCCCGCGCTCAACCGCGCTCGATTGATTCCCGCCGCAATTCTCGCCATTCTGGTGTACGGAATGATCTCGTCCGTATTGGGCGTCCTCATGACACCTTTCTCCGCGCGCTTGGGCTTGACTCCGGATCAGAACGGAACGCTCGCGGCGCTCAAGGCAATCGGACTGGTCATCGCCTCGCTCTCCATCGGCCCCATCATCGATCTGCGCGGAAAGAAAGCGGCGCTGGTCGGCGGAATGGCGCTCATCACGGTTCCTCTCTTACTGCTCCCTAGCATCCAGAGTTTCGCCGTGCTGGGAATCTGTTACATGGTTCTGTTTCTGGGAGGCGGAATGGTGGTCACCGGCTCCAACGCGCTCGCTAGCGACATCGGAGAAAGCCGCCGCGCCACCACGCTGAACCTGCTGAATCTGTTTTTCGGACTGGGCGGGTTCGTGACGCCGTTTATCGCCGCGTACTTCTTCAAAACCAACCCGATCGCGCTCAGCTATGCGCTGGGCGTCTTCTGCGCGGCCACTTTGATTTTCCTGATCACGACCTCCATGCCCGCGCCCACCGGCGAGCTGGGTTTCAAACTGAGCGACGCGGGGCATCTGATTACGCAACCCAAGCTGCTGCTGCTCTCGCTGCTGCTCTTCTTCTACGTCGCGGCCGAAGTCGGGGTGTGGGACTGGATGGTGCCGCTGCTGACGGCCCAGGGTTTCGCTGAAGCGGATGCGACCAAGATTCTTTCGTTCGGCTTCGCGATCGGGCTGCTGGTGGGACGGCTGGTAATCTCGCGTGTGCTCGTCAACGTCGCGGCTATCACCGTCACGCTTTTCTCCGCCGTCGCGATGGCGGTGACCACTTACGCCATGCTTCAAGTGCACAGCGGGTCAGCCGCTGGCGTCTTAGTATTCTGCGCCGGCCTGGCGATGGCTCCGGTGTTCCCGACGACGCTCGCCATGGTAGGCGATGCTTTCCCGCGCAGCACGGCCACCGCCATGGGCATCGCGATCACGTCCGGATGGCTGGGTCTGACCTTCAGCTCCAAGATCATCGGCGCCGTCGCGGGCAAAGATCCCACGCATCTCAAAACGGCTTTGCTGGTGCTCCCGGTGGCCTCGGTTCTGATGCTGGTGGTGAATCTGGCGCTGCGGCCGATGCTGCGGAAGCCGGCGATCGCGTTCTAACCGGCTTGCTGCGCGGGACGCTTCCGTTCCGCGCCGCGCGTCTCTACCTTCACCGGTTTGCGGGCGGTGGCTAAATTGATGCGGCGCAACTGGTCCGAAACGCAGACCAGAAACATGGGTTGGCGCGCGTTCTTCATCACGTCGATGATGCGGTCCGGCTGATCCTCCAGATAGATGTTTTTGCCGTCGGTCAGCAGATGAATGTCGGCCTGCGCGGCGGTGGTATCGGCGAGACGCTTTCCCATCTCTCTTTGCAGGAACTTCAACACACGTCGAATCTTCTGTAGCGAGAAGCCTTTGTTCCGAAGGGCCGCGATCACCGAGACCTCCACCACCTCCCGGGGCAGATACACGCGGCGATGTCCTTGTTGACTAGGTGAGACTACGTTGCGTTCATCCCACCATTGAAGCTGACGCAGGCTGACCCCCGAAATTCGCGAAACCTCGCTGGAGGTATAGACTTCTTCGGGGTTGAGCGCCGCGGGACGCGCTGTCCTTTTCGGTTTCCACATTTTCCGGTGCCTCTGTTTTGCGTTATATCTTCCGATGCTGGCTGCGACTATTGATTGTACAGGTATCCGGGCGTTTCGGAGAGCTTTGGTATCCTGTTAGTTTCCCAACAATTAAGGAATTTTGTGGCTGAGCATCTAACACGAAGAGAACTGAAGACGGACCAGTTCGCCATAACCGCCGAACACGCATTCGATTTCCTGGGCATGCATCGCCGTCAAGCCATTCAGGCTGGGGGACTTGTGCTGCTGGCGCTGGTTCTGATCGGCGGCGGCTATCTCTGGTGGGACCATGCTCGCGGTGTTCGGGCGGACCGGCTTTCGGAAGCTTTGCAAATTGCGGACGCGCCGGTCGGATCAGCCGCGCAGCCCGGTGCGACTTCGTTCCCGAATCAGCAGGCGAAAGACGCCGCCGAAACCAAGGCGCTGACGGGGATTACCCGGGATTTCTCCGGCTCCCGGGAAGCAGCGATGGCCGACTATATGCTCGCGGGCTTGGCCTCAACCGCCGGACACGACGACGAAGCGCGCCGCCACTTCCAGGCCGCGGCCGATTCCGGCAATAAAGAATACGCTTCTCTGGCCAAGCTGGCGCTCGCGGAGATGGCCTTCTCTCAGAATCGCGAGGCGGATGGGCGGAAGCTGCTGCAGGAGCTGATAGACCGGCCGACGGCGGTGGTTTCCAAGGCTCAGGCAACGATCACGCTGGCGCGCCTGCTCTCGCATTCGCACCCGAAAGAAGCTCGCGCCTTATTGACTCCGCTGACGAAGGAGCCCGGGCAGGTGGGCCAGATGGCGTCACTCGTAGAGGGTGACATTCCGGGCAAGTAGAACGGCTTCGCGCCGTTCCGTTTTCATGTTGAGCCATCTTCGATTTCCGTTCGAAGCTGGTCGTGGGCGGCGGTTTCCCGAGTTAGCCCACCCCTATCGCAACCCGTATCAGCGCGACCGCGACCGCGTGATTCACTCGCGAGCCTTTCGCCGCCTGGAAGCCAAAACGCAGGTCTTCGCAGCCGGCGTTTCCGATCATTTCCGGAACCGCCTCACGCACACCATCGAAGTTTCCAAGATCTCCCGCACGGCGGCGAATGCTCTCCGGTTGAATGAGGATTTGACCGAGGCGCTGGCACTGGTGCACGACATCGGCCATCCACCGTTCGCGCACGCCGGTGAAGCCGAATTGAACCGTCAGATGCAGAAGTTCGGCGAGCGTTTCGATCACAATATTCATGCGCTCCGTATTGTCGAGATTTTCGAACAGCAGTACGCGCGCTTTCCCGGTCTGAATCTGACCTTCGAAGTGCGCGAGGGAATCGTAAAGCATTCGCGCGATTTCGAGCCCGGCGAAATCCCGGAACTGGACGAGTTCCTGCCGGGACAAAGACCGCCGCTGGAAGCGCAACTGATCGATCTGGCGGATGAGGTTGCCTACGATACGTCCGATCTGGAAGACGCTTTTTCCGCCGGGATGTTCGATCCGGAGACGATTGCCGGGCAAGTGCCCGTATTTCACGAGGCGTGGGAGACAGTGCAGATGCAGTATCCGGGGGCTTCCATGCGGGAACAATTTCTGGAAGCGGTGCGGGGCATTCTGGATGCGATGGTGACGGGTCTTGTGGAAGGGACGGCGACGGCCGCCAAGGAAGCCGGGCTACGGGACTTTCAGGATGTCCGGGCTTTCCCGGAACGCGTGGCGCGCTTTACTCCGGCGGCCGCGCAGGCCGCGAAAGAGACGAGAGACTTCCTGCACCGCTTCGTCTACTGTGCGCCGGAGCTGGAGGAGAGCCGCCGCGCCGCCACGGGCCGCATCGGCAATCTTTTCGGGATCTTCCTGCGGCAGCCCGGCCTGCTTCCGCACAATTATGCACAAGCGGCCTCCACGCAAGCGCTGCACCGGGTGGTCTGCGATTACATCGCGGGGATGACGGATACGTACTTCGATCGCATCTATTCGTCGGAGTCGGTAGCGCTCGAGAGCTCGACCGACCGGACGCTATAGACCTTCTGAATCTGGCGCGCGATTTGCGCCGCGATGGCTTTCAAATCCTCTTCGGAATCGCTTTCCACGGCAACCCGGTAGAAGAGCACGCTGCGCATGATCTATTATCCAACTGGGCGCGTTCAGCTCGCGCCTTTGCCTGAAAGAACCTGAGGGATGGTCTTCAGCAGGATTTCGCAGTCGAGCCCCAGCGACCAATTGTCGATGTAGGCGAGATCGAGCTTCATCCAGGTCTCGAAATCGACGTGATCGCGTCCGTTCACGGCCCATAGGCAGGTCAGGCCGGGACGCATCCGCAAGCGACGCCTCTGCCAACGCTGGTAGTGCGCGACCTCGCTGGGGATCGCGGGGCGCGGGCCGACCAGGGACATTTCGCCGCGAATCACGTTGAACAACTGGGGCAGTTCGTCGAGCGAAAAGCGGCGTAGACTTCTGCCGATGGGAGTCAGGCGCGGGTCGTTGGGAATCTTCGTCGCGGGATGCCGCTGATTCAAGTGCATGAGTTCGGATTTCCGCTGCTCGGCATCCACCGTCATCGAGCGAAATTTATAACAAAAGAACTTGCGGCCATTTAATCCGCAACGCTCCTGACGAAACAGAGCCGGCCCGGGCGAAGTGATGCGAACCGCGAGAGCAATCAGCAGCAAGATGGGCGAGGCGGCCAGCAGGCCGGGAACCGCGATCGCCAGGTCGATCGCACGCTTGATCAGGAGACGCAGATCGTCATCGGGAGCGGCGGAAAACGTGAGGAGCTGGCTTTCGCCCAGATGCTCCAGCCGGATTTGACTATTCACATGCGGGAAAAAGTCTACGGCGACGCGCGTGCGGACGCCTTCCTCATCGCAAAGCAGAAACACCTCTTCGAGCGATGCCAGCTCGGGACTCTCCACCGCGAACAGGATTTCATCCACAATCTGCTGACCCAGCAGCAGCGGGATTTCATAAAGCTGATGGACGGGGTAGACGCTCTTCAACTCGATATAGGGAGGCGCGTTTCCGGTGGCGATGAAGGCGGAGACCGTGATGCTGTTCGGTCCGGCTTGTTCGAGCGCGCGGCCCAAACGCAGTGCCCGCTCCCCGGTGCCGACAACCAGAACGTGACGCCGCGTGGTCAGCTTCCCGAGTCCGATGGAGCGCACCGCGGCCAAGCGGAACAGGAGCAGCAACAAAACGCTGTAGACGGCGAAGATGCCGATGAAGAAACGGCTTAGGTCGAGACGCAGCAGGAACTCGCCCGTCGCGTCGGTGAGCTCGGTCGGGAACGGCCCCTCGCCGACCCGCGTCGTGTAAGCCTTAGCGATGCCGAGCACGGTGCCGAGCGCCTTGGGGCCGATGCCCGATCCTGTCGCGGCCTGCGCGGCCACGATGTTGGAGGACGTCACGAACGGATAGGTGCCGTGGTCGACGGCGAGCAGGGCCCCTTGGGCGCCCTCGAACAGGATGCGGCGCCCGGCCCGGCGCTC
>JAVHMZ010505316.1:0-16732 GCA_034782995.1 Amazona versicolor
CACGGCAACGCGCGATTTTCGGGGCAAGTTAATTGCAGCGACCAACCGCAATCTACCGCTTGAAGTTCAGGCGAAGAGATTCCGCGAGGACCTTTACTATCGCCTGTGTGCCGACATGATAGCGACGCCCTCGTTGGCAGATCAGATCGACAGCGCCCCGGAGGTGCTTCATGAGCTGTTGTATTACATGACGCGACGGGTAGTCGGCGAGGAGGCCGAACGCTGTTTGCCGGACGTTGAATTGTGGATCACGAAGCAAATGCCGTCCGGCTATCGCTGGCCTGGCAATTACCGCGAACTAGAACAATGCGTACGAAACGTCATCATCCGCGGATCATATCAACCGTTGGCGCCCCATGACGGGAACACGCGCGGAGGCGATCAGCTCGCCAAAGACATCCAGGCTGGACGTCTGACAGCATCCGAATTGTTGGCGCACTACTCCGCTTTGATCTATCGACAGACCGGCAGTTACGAAGAATCGGCCAGGCGGTTGGGCTTGGACCGGAGGACGGTAAAAGCCAAGGTAAACGAATTCCTGGCCAAGCAGTCGTATGCCGAACGGCAAGTTCAATAAACCACTCATGCTGGTTGCTTGACCCTGCCGCACATGTGCTGTACATCGATGTACCTTCCGTGTACAACCCGCCGGCCTGTTTGGCAGCGCTCGTCGTTCTTATCGGCTTAGAAACGACGGTAGTTACCCGCTGCTTTCGATTGGCCCTGCGCCTGCCTGGGTGGTGATATGGCAATCACATCGACCGCTGATATCACGTCTTTAGAAAATGCAAGTGATCTAAGCCTTCCGCATGGCCAGGTGTTTCATGGCGGCAAATCTTTCGAAGCCATCGGAGTTGGCTTTGACAATCTTAGACGCGCGCAAAACGTGATTGCCGCAGACGTCTTAGATGCCTGGTTTGATCCTGCTCCACGAGTACTCCAAAAAATCCAGGATTTTCTTCCGTTCCTGGCCCGAACATCACCGCCGGTTCGGGCTGCGGGCATGCTTCAAGCGATTGCGACTCACCGCGGTGTAAGCGATGATTGCCTGTTGGCAGGCGGTGGCTCGTCCGACCTGATCTTTGCATGCCTTCCTCAGCTGATAGGAGCAAGGAGGCGAGCGTTAATCCTAGACCCGATGTACGGGGAATATCAGTATCTGCTGAGCACGGTAATGGGCGTCGAAGTCGTGCGCTTCCCTCTTGCCAAGACAAATGACTTCGTTATGGATACGGACGCGATCGTGGCAGAAGTCAGAGCTGTTCTGCCGGACGTGGTTATCCTGGTAAACCCGAACAGCCCAACCGGTCAACATTGGCCGCAGTCCCAAGTGATGCGGTTTCTCGACAACGTTCCTGATTCCGTTACTGTTGTCGTTGACGAAACGTACATCGAGTATGTCGGCAGTCAAGAATCGGTGGAACGGGAAGCAGCCCGACGTCCAAACCTTCTGGTCATCAAATCCATGTCAAAGGTATATGCGCTGAGCGGATTGCGAGCCGGGTACCTGGTTGCGTATCCTCCCACCATTCGGCGGCTTGCGTTGCGGGTACCGCCTTGGTCGGTCAGTCTACCCGCGCAACTAGCGGCCATCGAAGCGCTGAATGATCCCGTTTACTATCAGCAGCGCTACCGCCAAACGACGCTACTCCGGAAGGCGTTAGCCTCTCACCTCAAGTCAAATTCCCGGCTGAGGAGGATCTACACCTCGAGAGCGAACTTCTTGCTGGTTGAGACTGTGTCAAGCGCCCAAGAGATTGTCGATGCCATGGCCGATTTTAGGGTGTTCGTCCGCAACTGTGATTCGATGAGCAGTCAATTCCACGATCGATTTATTCGGATTGCGGTTAAGAGACAAGACGAGAACGAACGAATCGCCGAGGCTTTGGAAATGGCTACAAGGAGCTTGGGATGAGGGCCGGTGTGAATTTGCAGACTGCCCAAACGGGAGTTAGAGAGTGGAAATGCCCAGCAAAGAAGGCTGGGATTCTATACGGAGTATGGTTCCTAATCGTCGCCAACATCGGGCTGGGACAAAGCGCAAAGCCGGACTTTACAGGAATCTGGAAACCCGTTGCCATTAGCCGAGGCCCGGTTGCCAAATCGACAGCGGAAATAAAACAAACCGAATCCACATTCTCGATCAGGAACATATCAGAAGACCGAACTGTGATGGATTGGTCTACCTACCCGATTGATGGAAAGGTAATTAAGACAAAGGGCCGGAATCACACCGAAAGCACTGGTCATTGGGATGCAAACGTCTTGGTTCTGGAATCGACGGGTCCCGGAAATGCGCCTTGGCGGCGGAGCACCTCACGGCAAGTGGTACAACTCTCAGAAAACGGCAAGGTAATGACCATTAGATTTCATGAACTGAGTGATAAAGAAGCCGTGCATGATTATGCGGTGGAATTTGAGCGGGTACGGTAGTGCAGAGTGGGGCGTGCTGAAAGCTTGCACGCGAATAGCACTGCTTTTAGCGAGCGGCTTCGGTTGCGGAATGGGATTGGGCCAAGTTAAGCCGGAAGAGGTGACGTTCGCAAGCGGGAAACTTCAGCTACACGGATTTCTCTGGAAGCCAAATGGTGATGGCCCGTTTCGTGCCATCCTCTGGAACCATGGAAGCGAGAAGTTTCCCGGCTCACAAGCGTCCCTGGCGGGCTTCTATACGAGTCATTCTTACGTCTTCTTCATCCCGCATCGTAGAGGGCAAGGCCGCTCGCCCGGAACCTATATTCAAGACGTTGTCGAACAAACGCCTTCGTCCGGCCGTGGACGACGTTTGGTAGAGTTGCAAGACGAACAGGTCGCCGATGTCGTTGCCGCCCTTACTTTCTTGAGGTCAAAAACCTTTGTCGACTCGAGTCGCATTGCACTCTCGGGATGTTCTTACGGAGGCATTGAGACTTTGATGGCTGGCGAGCGCGAGTTGGGAGTGAAGGCGCTCGTTCCATTTGCGCCCGGCGCTATGTCCTGGGAGAGGAACCCAGAGGTTTCGGTTCGACTCAAGCGAGCCATCGAGTCCGCGACAGCGCCCGTTTTCCTTTTGCAGGCCGAGAACGACTATAGCCTAGGTCCGAGCCGCGTCTTAAGCTCGGAAGCGAAACGGCAGCACAAAGATTTTCGCTCAAAGATCTACTCTGCATTTGGCCATTCGCCGCAGGACGGGCATTGGGGATTCTGCTCTTCTGCGACTGGTATTTGGGGAAGCGATGTTCTCGCGTTTCTCGACGAATATATGAAGGCAAGACAATAGACAGGGACACTTGCCGAGAGTACGCCCTGAAAGGACTGGAACGAAATTTCGAAGAGGACCTCAAGCGATCACGACGTTCTCGTAGACGATCGTCATCTTGACGTTCTCTCGATCAAGGAAGCGTTCCTCGTCCGGAATGATGTTTTTCTTGTAATTTTCGGATTCGAAGACGGCGTTCAGGCCGTTCATATCGTCGAAGGAAATCTCGGTGACGCCGTCTACGTCGGCCGGATGATCGGGGCCGCCTGGAATCATATCCGATGTCGGATGCTTTTGGACGTAGCGGCGCACATGTTGCTTGACTCCGGTTGGCTCGTGAAAAGCTGGGCGTGGTGCTGTTCATGATGCTGCACATAGTCCTCGTGGGTCGTGCCTTTCTTCCGACGGTCAAAAATGATCAACGTAATCACAGGGTTTCACCTCGTTCTGTTTGTCTCTTGCGGTGGAACAGCCGCGAATCGCATGCTGTTCGGCTCATGCTCCAGCCACAAGAGTAGATGCTCGGCTGTTTGAGGGTGCAGTCCGGAGATCCCATTTCCGCAAGCTTCCGATATAAGTCCGCAACTTATCGAAAGTTCGCCACTAATGGTCTTACGCCCGCGGTTACGCAACGCCGTGTTCTGCAAGGTGGTCGCAGTTTTCTGGACATCGCCAACGTGACGCATGCGATCCCAGGAAGAGATTCTGATTTGGGAGAACTGCTAAACTCCCTGGCAAGCTGTCGAGCATTTTGGAAGAGATGGCGCAGTGCTTCAGCAGCTTTACGTGTAAACGAACGAGAGGCGGGATGATCGCACCGGAAGAAAACTCGCAGAGCACGAGGGTATCGGAGGAGAGCTTCCGGTGCTGGTCCGCAAGCCGTTCTGAGCTCTTGCGTTCGAGCCGCGACCTAACCTGGACATCCTTGCTGCTGGATCATCATGCTATCGATCTTTCCGATGATGAGTATGAAACCATCGTGACGCGAGACCTGACGATTGCCGTCATGACGCGCGGCGAGATGAAGTTAGAGTCGTTCAACGGAGGGCTCTGGCGGAAAGCCTCTTATGCCGCAGGAACGTTGGGGTTGACTCCAGGAGGCAAAGTCGATCGTCTGCGTCGCCGGCCGGAGAAAGGCTTCGAATCAGTTGAGATGGTAAAGATCTATCTGCCCTCGATCCTGCTCGCCTCGATCGCTGACGAGTACCGGAGTGCGGGGCAACGAATGGGTCAAACACCTCTGAACACGTTGGCCTTCAACGACCCAGCAGTCGTGCATTCTGCTCTGGCCGTCCTTCAAGCAGTGAAGACGGGCGCTGCCGAACTCTACGCCGAGACTGCCGCTCAGTGGCTGGCGACCCACCTGCTGACCTCCCATACACCCGGTTTTTCGCCTCCGTCGCGAGAGCGCGACCCCGGATACATCTCCGATCGGAGGCTTGCTCGCGTACTCGAATTCATCAGCACTCATTACGCGGAGCGACTCACGCTGGATCGCCTCGCGCGGGAAGCGGGTATCAGCAAGTACCACTTTGTGAAACTCTTCAGGGAGACTACGGGCCGGACACCACACGCCTTTGTAACGCAAGTGAGGCTAGAGGCCAGCAGGGACTTCTTGCTATCGACCGGCATGAGTGTTACCGAGATCGCCGCAGCTTGCGGCTACGAACATCCCACCCATTTCGCGACCGCGTTCCGCGCTCGTTTCGGCATGACACCCTCGTCAGCTCGCAACCAACGATAACCCCCGTGTGATCTTCTGACAAGCCGGCTAAAAAGGCAATTCTGGAGACGAGGGCTTCGCTGCAAGTGGAGCTCCCCGCATCCTGGAACGTAACTGCGGCTGCTATCGGGATGAGTAAATTGAAATCTAACGATTGCATGTCGAAGTCTAACTTTTTGGGCTTCTCACGCTTGTTTGGAAAGCCAATGTCAATTCCGGAAAGATAACGAACGGCAAGACCTTACCGTAACCTTCACAGGTCATTGAGGAGGAGAAATTATGATCGTACTCACTACGCCTACAGGCGACATTGGATCGCAGATCTTAACGCGCCTGGTAGATAGCAAAGAAGAGATTCGCGTAATTGTTCGAGAGACATCTAAACTGCCGGCCGACGTGCGCGACCTTGTCGAAGTGATTGCAGGCTCGCATGGAGACGCGAGTGTCTTGGACAAAGCACTTGCCGGCGCCGATTCATTGTTCTGGCTGCTTCCCCCCGACATGAGTTTGGACAGCCTAGATGCAGCTTATGTAGGGTTCACGCGTCCGTTGCCAGGGGCCATCCAGAAGTCAGGTCTCAAGCGGGTAGTTACAGTCTCAGCACTCGGCCGAGGTTGGAAGAAGGAGGCCGGGCATGTCACATCCAGCAGCAAGATGGAGGACCTGATCGCTAGCACGGGCGTGAGCATGCGAGTGCTGACGATGCCCTCTTTTATGGAAAACCTGCTCCGACAGGCACAGACCATTAAGGAGAAAGGCATGTTCTTTTCGCCGATCGACGGCGACAAGAAGTTACCAACGGTGGCCACTTCCGACATCGCAGCCGTTGCAGCTGACTTTCTTCTGGACCATTCATGGACGGCACAAGTAGATGTTCCGGTGCTGGGACCCGAGGACCTGTCCCACAACGAGATGGCCTCCATCCTTACGGACGTGTTGGGCAAGCCGGTGCAGTTTCAGCAGATCACAATGGAGGCATTTAAGAGCAGAATGGCTGGTTATGGCATGTCGGAAGCCTTCGCGCAGGGATATGTGGAGATGATGACGGCAAAAAACGAAGGCATTGACAATACTGCCGACCGCAAACAAGCGGCCCCTTCGCCGACGACCTTTCGGCAATGGAGCGAGACGGTGCTCAAGCCGGAAGTGCAGCGTGCTAAGGCCAGCAGTGCTTAGCTCGGCGACGAATCACCCGTCAGCAACGTCTGCTCGCCCAACACCTCACGTGATCTGGGTGGCGCACTCTTACGTGTTGTGAGAACAGGAAAACAATGTCAAAAATTTTTATCACTGGCTCTTCTGACGGCCTCGGTTTGATGACGGCCGAACTCTTGACGCAGCAGGGACATGAGGTCGTGCTGCATGCACGAAATGATAAGCGGGCGGACGAGACACACCGCAAGCTTCCAGCCGCCGAGGCGGTTCTTACAGGAGACCTGACCAGCATTCGTCAGACGCGAGAGCTCGCCGAGCAGGCGAATGCTTTGGGCAGGTTTGACGCAGTCATTCTGAATGCGGGGGTCGGTTACCGCGAGTCCGAGCGACGTGAAACAGAGGACGGTCTCGCTCAACTCTTCGCAATCAACAGCCTTGCTCCCTACATTCTCACTGCTCTGTTACAGACGCCGCCGCGACTCGTTTACCTCAGCTCAGGCATGCATCTTAATGGCGACCCGACGCTGCGCGACCTCCAATGGAAGGAGCGTCCCTGGGCTGGCTCGCAGGCCTATTCCGACTCCAAATTACACAACGTGCTACTGGCATTTGCAGTCGCCAGGCTTATGCCATCCGTATTCAGCAATGCCATGACTCCCGGATGGGTACCGACGAAGATGGGTGGCGCAGGAGCACCCGACGACTTACAACAAGCTCACCTGACGCAGGCTTGGCTCGCCACAAGCGAAGAAGCTGAGGCCAAGACGTCCGGTAAGTACTTCTATCATCTCCACCCTTATAAACACCTGCCAGAGAGCGAGCGAACTGGGATACAGGACAAGTTCCTGGAGGCGTGCGAGCAACTGACTGGGCTTCGCCTGCCCACGACCCAAGCTAAAGCCAAGTCTGTTTAGAGCAGTAACCACAACTCGAACGAAGGCGGAGACACTCGTGCGACTCCATGGTCAATCGTGTCGTAGCGCGTCCATAGGATTGAGCCGTGCTGCTCGGTTAGCTGGAATAAAGCAGGCAAGGAGGGCGGCCGCGATCAGAGCAAGTGATGCAGCGGCAAACGTTAACGGATCTCCTGACCGGACACCATAGAGCAAGTGGGAAAAACTTGAAAGAAGTCTGGTGAGCACCAAGGCAGCAGCTGTTCCGATAGCGACGGCAACCACCGTCAGCCGCAGCCCTTGTCGGAGCAGCATTCCTATGACGTTCCACCTGGTAGCTCCAACTGCTATGCGGATTCCAATCTCAGGTACTCTCCGCGCCGTTGAGTACGCAAGCACCCCGTAGATTCCTACGCAGGCAAGCACCAGCGCTAATGCAGAGAACGCGGCCAACAGGAACATGAGAAAGCGCTGGTTCGCGATCGAACCCGCGACGAGTTCGCGTGTGGTTCGAACGTTGTAGACGGGCTGATCGCCAATGACATCGTGCACGACTTTCCTGATGTTTGGCAAGACTGCGCCCGGTTCAAGCTTCGCTCTGACCGCAAATGTCACCTCATTGCGGAAGATGGGTAAAGCGTCGTCCGGTAGCTGATAGAAAGAGTAGTAAATCTGCGGTTTTCCACTTCCAACGCTATTGAGTGCGTATTGTTCGACGTGGCCAACAACCCCGACAATCCGTGCCTTAGCACCACCGACCGAGCCCCAGTGCGGAATCGTCAATGTCTTTCCTAACGGGTCCTGCCCCGAAAAATAGACGTGGGCTAATATGCTATCTACGAGAACAACTAAAGGAGAATGAACGTTGTCTGCTTCGGACAGATAACGACCCTTAAGGAGAGGAATCCGCATGCTGCGGGGATAGTCCGGACCGGTTGGATACCAGTTCGCGCGCGGGATCAGCGACATGGATGCAGGTTGATGAGATCCGATCCAAAACGGCCCGGAGTTGTCGCCTTGCCCTAACGGCACCAGCGCAGTGAGATCAGCAGATTCGACTCCTGGGACCTGGCGAATGCGTTCGGTGAGCTGCCGATAGGAGGCCCGCGTTGTAGAAGCGGTCTGCGTCACGGACGGTGATAGCCCAATTTGAAATGTAGTTACGGATTGAGTATCGAAGCCGCGCTTTGCTGACCAGAGATTGTTTACCGTTCGAAGAAGCAAACCAGCGCCTGAAAGAAGAACCAACGCCAGCGCAATCTGCACAACAGCCAGCAAATTTTGTGTGCTCTGATGTCCGGCCGTAGAACCTCGTGCTCCTTCTCTAAGATCCGCCTCCATGTTGATGCGAGAGTATCTAAGTGCCGGAACAAGGCCGAACGCGATGCCGACTGCGAATGAGAGAAGGAACGCGAACAGGAGCATCGGGCTACTGAGGCCGATATCATTTACACGGGGCAGATTTCCCGGTGCCGCTTTCAGCAAAACGTCAAGTCCAATGTTCGCCAGTAGCAGGCCAACAACGCCTCCCAGCAAAGACAGAAGCACACTTTCCGTGATGAGTTGCCTAAGGATATCGACTCGGCTCGCTCCCAGAGCTCGGCGAACAGAGAATTCGCGCACGCGTGCCGCTGACCGTGCGAGCGAGAGGTTCGCCACGTTCGCGCAGGCAATAAGCAAAACGAATCCCACCGCACCGAGCAGCAGCATGAGCGTTTGACGGACATCGCCGACGAGCTCTTGTTTTAGCGACACGATATGCGTTCTGAGAGCCTTCTCAGTGTCAGGGTTTAATCGATCGATCTGCTCCTGCAGCGCGTCCATTTCCGCATGTGCGTGACCGATGCTTACCCCGGGCCTCAAACGCCCGATGCAAAGGATGTCGTGATTGGTTCGATCCTGCCGAAACATCGGGTTTGAACGCCCTATAGGCGTGTATACGTCAGCCGGCCGCTTTTCAAAGCCGAACCCGAATTGAGAAGGAAGGACGCCAGTGATGAAGTATTGGGAGCCGTTAAGCGTTACGGACCTTCCGATTACCGAGACACTGCCGTTGAAGTGCTCCCTCCAGAGGCGGTTACTGATCACTGCAGCGGGCGCACCTCCGGATCGATCGTTGTCGGGAGAGAACGCATGGCCAAGTGCAAAAGTGACTCCAAGAGTGCTGAAAAAGCCGGCCGATACTTCGTATCCACTCACATGCTCCGGTGTCCCCGGGTTTGTGAGATCAAAGCCGGCGAATGTGAGCGCGGCCAAGCGTTTAAAGGACTTTGCTTCTCGTTGCCAATCAAGGAAGTCAGGATAAGAAAGATATGTGGGGTATTTAAGGATGGGATTGTAATGGGTGACGACAACCAAACGATCTGGTTCGGGATAAGGCAACGGCTTCAGCACGATTGCATCGAGCGCACTGAAGATGGCCGTATTCGCGCCGATCCCCAACGCCAAGGTGATCACCGCTGAAAGCGCGAATGCCGGAGTCCTTCTTAGTGAGCGAAGACCCTGCCGCACATCCCGGAATAAGCGATCCAGCGGCTCGAACGCTCTTTGGTCGCGGCACTCTTCCGTGGCCAAGTCGATTGCACCGAAATCCCGCCGCGCCTGGATCTCAGCCTCCGCTCGGGTCAGCCCGCGTTCCATATGCTCCCGGATCTGAGTCTCCAAGTGAAACTGAAACTCGGCATGCATCTGCTTCTCCCACCGCCACTTCAACCAGGAGTGCCATCTCATATCGTCAGATCTTTATTCCCCTGCAGTCTCAAACACCAGCGAAATGGCTTGGCAGAGGCGATCCCAGCCCGCTTTGTCGGAGTCTAGTTGTCGTCGGCCGGCCTTGGTCAAGCTATAGAACTTCGCTCTGCGACCACCCTCGGTCTTCTCCCAAGAGGACTTGAGCCAGCCGCGTTCTTCTAACCTGTAGAGCGCCGGGTAGAGGGAACCTTGCCGAATTCTGAGTGCCTCTTTGGAAAGCTGCTGGATGCGCTGCGCAATCGCGTATCCGTGAATGGGCCGGAGTGCGGCAACTCTCAAAATCAACATGTCGAGTGTGCCCTGTAGCAGATCGACATCATCGGAGGAGGCCGGCACAGTTTGTCTAGACATCCTAGGTATTTGCCATCAGTATACCTAGGTTGTCTAGAGCAGAAACCGATATTCCTGCATTCCTTGCCACGCAGAGAAGATTTAAGCGGATGCGATTACAGGAGAAGCGAAGGGAGTGTCTTCGTCTTATCGAGCTGCATTGCACTCCACCCGCACCGGCTGCGCTCGCCGTCTTTGCTCAGTGGGCTTGCCTCCGTTAACGACTGCGAACAGTTGATGGACGCCGCAAATGTCGGTTTCATACGTCGCCTGCAATGCCCGCTGGGAATCAGACGCGATCGATGGAATCTGTTCTGCAGCGATCAGCCGACCGCCATTCTGCGGGTCACCATCGTAGAAATTCACGCTCACGTCCGCGACCGCATTCTTCGCCGTAAGCGTAATGGAAAGTACCACTCTGTCACTTGGCGTGATGCGATTAGCCGAAACGTACAACTTCCCGACATCGATCGAATCGATTGGGAGTTCCGCCGGCGGCTGCGCCGGAGCTGGCACTGAAATGTAGTCGTCTTCCTTGCTGTGCGCGCCTATCGTTCCGATTGTGTAGCCATAAATGTTTACACACCATGTCCGGGTGATGAAGTCCGTGTTGCCGCTGCAGTCGATCATCGTCTTGTTTTCCGCGGGCACTGGTTGACTGTCCGGAGGACGAGCTGGGTAGGGTGGCTGGTTCTTGATCTTGAAAAAATAAATGCCGGCTGGGTCTTTGTTGTCCAGAAAGCTCAGTGTGCAGTCTGAAATTTGAGTGGCAGAAAGATCGAAGCTGGTGAAGTTGGGATTGACGTCTAGATCCGGTGTATCGGTACACACTCCGTACTTAACAAATCGGACGGCATCTGTCGATGCAAACCCGAACGGGATATGAATCGGCGACGCCGCGGGACTTCCGTTCGGTAATCCGGCAGCTCCGCCCACCGCAATGATCAGACCTTGGCCCGATGTCTGCATGTTACCGACTGCATCATCGACCGAGTAGGCATACACATACTTGGCGTTGAGATACTGCGGATCGTGAATTAATTTAACGTACGGGTTGAAGTTACCTGAATAGTTCAGATCGTCGAATTGTGACTTAACCGATTGGTATCCGGCATGATTGTTTTCGGCGTAACCAGGCGTATCTTCGAGCAGGTTTGTATCAGCGGTGCAATTTGCATTGAAGGGTGTCCAAGCATAGACATGCGCGAGCATCGCATTCTGATCGAGCTTTGCGGGGTCAAGGGCTTTCGACTGATCGCAGGCACCCGAGAATGCAGAGCGATAGTTGTTGCTATAGCTTCTATAGTTGGCCTCGAACAAGTCACGCACGTGGCGGATCTCGGTACAGATGTCTCCCGTGCCTCCTGTCGTGCATTGAGCCCACAAATTCTTCATATTTTCGACGGGCGTCCAAGGCGGTGGAGGAGCCAGGTTCGTCTGATCCTGCAGGATGTGCAGAGCCGACGGAATCCTGAGAAGAATATCGCCTTGATTGTCCACAAACTGCGGCCAGCCTTGGAACAAAGATGGGGCTAGAAAGGCTCGAAGTGCAGTCTTGAAAGTATCGATGTCTTGTATTGTGCCGATCCAGCCAACGACGGGATTGTTATACGGTTCCATGGCAGCAGGCAGGTAGACGTTATCTACGTATGAGACGTCGTAGTCCACGTTCTTCGCATCCAGCGTGTAGGGATCCGCTTTCAGATCTATAGCGCCCAACGTGTATTCGATCAATTGAGACGGATCGTTCGATGGCAATTCGCCATCGGTATCCTCGAAGAGCTGCAGAGATTGTTGGCATGCTGGACACGCTGGGATAGCAGCACCCACAACGGGAGTGAGAAGTTTTTGATTCGGTCGCGCAGTGTAGTCGGCTACCAGGGCCTTCGGGGGCGCGCCATCCGAGTTAGGGCTCGCATAGATTAAGATGCGACCACCGTTCCACCAGTCGATGTACTGATCAGGAAGTTTTGGATTTACTCGATCGCTCGAAACTAGTTGTGTGTAGAGCGGTAATGTAACGGTTATGCTGCTGTGGGGACCAACGCCAGCTCCCGTGGGATTGAAGTATAGCCGGAACGTATTGGGTGTCGGATAAGGATGGTCGGCGAGTTCTGCGTGCGGAATGTGGAATGCGGCTTGCATCCACGTATCCACCGTTCCGTGTCCGCCTGTGGAAAGCACCGGGTAAATGTTGTAGCTATCGGAGTTGTTGTGTATCTCAATAGTCATCGTAGGAACGGACTGTGCCGCCCCTTCGGAAACAAGGGTCATGAAACAGCCGGCACAGAGTATTACGAGCGCGGTCTTGCCCGTTGTCGCAGTCACGAACCGGATCTTCATGTCGTATGTGAATACCTGCTTTCGGAGGAGTACACAGACTAATGGGAGAGCGGCGGACGGAATTGTGCAACCAAGAGAAAGATTTTTTGGTCAGCGAGCTATGAATCGCCGGAGATGCGCTCGAGCGCTAATAGGTTTACTCGGCTCGGAGGGAAGTCATAGGATCAAGTCGCGAGGCCCGTCGCGCGGGCAGGTAAGCGGCGAGGAGCGCAATGATTGCGAGTGTCGCCGGCACGGCCGAAAACGTCACCGGATCGCGAGGGCTCACGTTGAAAAGCAGGCTTTGTAAGAGGCCTGTGAGAGCGAAAGCGATCGCAATCCCTGTGACGAGCCCCGCGAAGACGGGAGGAGCGGCGGCACGGATTATCAGCGACATTACTTGACCGGGCGTCGCACCGACTGCAATCCGTACGCCGAGCTCACGAGTTCGTTCAGAGACAGAATACGTAAGGATGCCGTACACTCCCACCATGGCCAGAAGCAAGGAGGCGGCAGAAAATCCAGCTAGAAGGAGCGTGCTGAAACGCTGACGTGAATAGGTGTTAGCGATCACTTCGGCCATCGGCTTAACATCCGCTATAGGTTGCGCTGGATCGAGATTCCGGATAACGCTTCGGATCTCCTTTGCCATTGCTAAAGAATTGCTCGCGGATCGAACCACAATGATCATGCGGTGGTAAGCCAAGTGGGCATGCGGATAGTAAACGGTGGGGGTCGGAGCTTGATCGAGCGTCTCATCTCTCACGTCTGAAACCACTCCGATGATCTGGCCGAATGGATTTTTGTCTTCCATCCAGACGCTAATCTGCTGATCCAGCGGATTGCTTTTACCCAGGTATTTATTTACAAACGCCTGGCTGACAATGAAACGATGCGGCGTGTCTTCCCTATCGTCGGCTGGGGCAAAATCCCGGCCGCTTAGCAGAGGAACGCCCATTGTTGAGAAATAGCCGGGCAGAACCGTACGAATTGTAGCGATCAGGTCGTCACCGGGCTTTCTGGGAGGGCGTCCGGCAATCTGTAAACTCGTCGCAGGCACTAGTCCGTTAAATGGTAGATGACTGATTGCACTGGCGGCGCGTACGCCCGAAAGAGACGTGATTTCCTGAACAGCCCGAGCGAAAAACTGAATGGTTTGTGGCGGTGCAGCATATCGCCCGCCGGGAAGCGAAACACGGAGCGTGAGAAGGTTGGCGGCATCGATGCCGGGATTCACACTCTGCAATCCTTCCAAGCTGCGAAAAAGAAGCAAAGCGCCGCTCAGCAAGACAACCGATAATGCAATTTCCGCCCCGACAAACCAGGCTCGCAGCTGCCCCTTTACGCCGATACTAGAGCGGCTTTCCATCTGCATCGTTTGCGCCAGCTCTGTCCGCGATCCGGCGAGAGCCGGAGCCAGACCGAACAGGATGCTTGTCAGCGCTGCCAGTCCGGCGGCAACTAGATAGATCCGCAGGTCGACATAAATCTCAATGAATTCGGTGAGATCGTTCGGTGCGAGGAAGACCAAGAGGCTAACTGCCCACTTGGCCAGAAGCATTCCCGTTCCGCCGCCAATGACTGCCAGAAAGATGCTCTCCGTCATCAATTGGCGAGCGACGCGCGACCGCCCGGCTCCCAGCGAAGCGCGCACAGCCATTTCTCGCTGACGCACTGTGTAGCGCGCCAGAAGCAAATTGGCGACGTTCGCGCATGCCACGGCTAAGAGAAGGCCTACCGAACCCAACAAGATCATCAGCGATGGCTTCACGTTCCGGACTAACTCATCGTGGAAAGACTTGAGGCTGACGGTCCAACCTTTGTTGAACTCGGGATCCTCCAAGGCGCGTCGCTCTGCAATGGCGAACATTTCGGCTTGTGCCTGCCCGGCCGTAACGGCTGGTTTGAGACGAGCCAGACACTTCAGCCACCGACCGTCACCATTGTTTTGGGTAGGGCTGATGACTAAGGGGGACCAAACGTCGAGGTCGCGGTTATAAAAAGAAAAGCTCGCCGGCAACACACCTACAATCGTTCGAGGTCGGCCGCCGAACGGAACTCGCTTACCGAGAATATTTCGATCGCCGCCAAACCAGCCCTGCCAAAGGCGATAGCTGATCAGCATCACCGATCCAGATCCCTGGCGGCTCTCGGCTTCCGTGAAACGGCGGCCGAGAATCGGTTGAGCGCCCAACATGGGCATCAAATTGGAACTGGCCTCTATTCCAGCAAACTCTTCCGCACGGTCGCTGTCCCCGAGCACTGCGTGACTTGTATCAAACGCGGCAATGTCTTGAAATACATTTGTTCGCGCTCTCCAGGCGAAGTAATTCCTCGGTGCCACAACGTGAGGGGATTGTAAGTCCTGCCCGTGTCTTTCCCAGAGCATGACAAGTTGCGAGGCGTGCGGATAAGGGAGGGGCCGCAAAAGCAGATTATCGGCAGCGGTATAGATAGCTAGGCTCGTTCCAAGGCCCAGCGTTAGCGAGAGGATGGCGGTGAGCGTAAATCCGGGATTGTTCTTAAAACCGCGGAGAGCATAGCGCAGATCTTGAGCAAGCCCCTCTAGGAGGGTCGAGGACCAAGCCGCGCGCGTATTCTCTTTGACTAACGTGAGATTTCCCAATTCGCGCCGAGCCGCCCACTTAGCCTCCTGCTCTTCTGTTCCACGCTCTTGCCGCTCCTGTGCTTCTTCTTCCAGATGGAATTGAAGTTCCTGACTGAGCTCGGCATCTCTACGCGAGCGCTGTAACAGCCAGCCCAACCTACGAAGAAGCGATCTCACAAAAGCTCCTGTTCGGTGGGTTTCAAGATCAATCCCATGGCGCGGGCGAAGATCTCCCATTTAGAGCGTTCGATCTCGAGTTGCTTCCGTCCCCGCTGAGTGAGGCGGTAGTATTTTGCGCGTTTGCCTTTCTCGGAAAGCTCCCAGGCAGACGCAATCCAACCCTTTGCCTCTAGCCGGTGAAGCGCAGGATACAGAGAGCCCGTTTCTACCTGGAGCAGATCTTCAGAGGTGCGCTGGATGTGCTTTGCCACAGCGTGGCCATGGGCGGAGCCTGTCTGGAGCGTCCGCAGAATAAGAACGTCGAGGGTCCCCTGCAACAACTCAACACGGGAGACTGGATTCCGGCCCATTGTGTAGATTCTCTACATTTATTGTATAGGATGTCTACTACACCGAGCTCAAAATCTGCAAGCGCGAATGAAAAAAGGCTTGCCCAACGTTCCTGGTTTGGGCACAGCCCATCACACCCCTGCGGCCTGAGGGTGGAGGCCCCTCACTGATGCGCCGCTACCGGATCGAGTACGCGTCATAATGACCAGGGCTGTTGAAAAGCGGTTATGAGTGATTCTATGGCTCGGCTGCAATCAAGACGGAGGAGGATGGCAGAGTTAGCGAAACTAGTGTTCGTAAATTCTACCCTTCCGGGCTGCCTCTCAGTGGTTTGGCTGGTGGGCTTTGGCGCTCACACCTTAAGTGGCGGGCAGGCCGACGTCACTGTGCCAAAGATTTGGGACGACGCCAAGCTAGCCGTAATGACTCTTCCGCCCTCCTTACCGGAGGGGAAGATCATTTATCTCCCATCGGAGACCTACTATAAGCTGAAGCCTCTGCCGGTTTACAAAACGTATCCGGTGTACCACCCGGATCGCGAGCCCAAAGGTTATTTCGAATGGCTGCAACGGCAAGAGCCACAACTGACCTTAACCCGAGCAAGCTCGCTTCGAAATCAGATTGGATACGAGCCGGTGAAATTGTCTTCCATGCGCCAACGGATTTCGCACCGGCAGCATCGATGAACGATCGCGCGTGGTTCTCGACCGTACAACCGCCACTAACAACCGCTGGGACCGTGCCGGCATACTCGTACGTCGTCCGAAAAAAAGGCGTTGTTGAGATCGGCACTGGCGCGTGCGCGAACTGTCATAGCCGGGTTCTGACAGACGGTAGTTACCTACGCGGGGCCCAAGGAAACTTTCCGGTTGAACGTGCATATGCGGAACAATTACGCCGCGCACACCTTCAGAGAGTTCCAAACCGACTTGCCGTGGGGCTGCTTCTGTCGCCGGAGGAAGTTGACCATTGGACAGAAGGACTGAACCGGCGAAGCAACGAAGAGGTAATCGCCACGTTTGATGCAATGGTTCCGGGCGTAGCGATGCGTCCTGGCTTCAGTTATCTCGATCCACCGAAGATTGCCGATCTCATTGGGGTTCGCAATCGCCGCTACCTGGATTTGACCGTCCGTCTCACGAATCGTTCCATAACCGATATCGCGCGTTACGGAAGCATGTGTCCGAGCTTCAATTACTTTT
>JAVHMZ010505424.1:0-16723 GCA_034782995.1 Amazona versicolor
ATCCAAAGCCCTCTGAAAAGCCTGTTGAGAAAGACGCCCGTACAACCAAAGACGAAGAGAAGAACGTAGACCGGGACGGCCGAGAGCGGCAGCCCAATCAGCATACCGATCAGAAGTGAAATGGCAACGAACCGGCTCGAAATTTTGAAGACCATGCTCGCGAAGAACCCGGACAACTCGTTCGCCCGTTATGGGCTTGCGACGGAGTACGCAAATGATGGCCAACTTGAGCAGGCCGTCGCGGAATTTGAGACGCTGCTCGGTCGCGACCAGACCTACGTAGCCGCTTATTACCATGGCGGCCAGGCACTTGAAAAACTCGGCCGGTTGCAGGAAGCACGCGACATGTATGAGCGCGGGGTGGAGGCTTCTGCGCGGAAAGGTGACATGCATACGCGTTCCGAACTCGAGGCTGCGCTCGACTCGCTTCCTATTTAGCGCGTTGTTTCGATGAATGTCGAGGGCTGGAACAAGCGCTATTCCGAGCGACGGGCCGACGATATCGACTCGCCGCCCACTCCGCTGCTGGTCGAGACAGTTCAGAAGCTAAGGCCGGGTAGTGCTCTCGATCTTGCAAGCGGCGCTGGGCGTAACGCCTTGTGGCTCGCGAGGCAGGGGTGGGATGTCACGGCTATCGAAGGCGCTTCCCATGCAGTCGAGATTTTAAGAGAGCATGCCTCGCAGCTCGGAGTGCACATCGATGCTCGCGTCGTCGATCTTGCAAGCGGACAGGTTGTGCTCGAAGAGGAAGCTTTCGACCTGGTGACGATTCTTTACTATCTCCAGCGAAACTTATTCGGCGCTGCTCAAGCCGCGGTGCGACCGGGCGGCACACTGCTCGCGATCGTACACATTACGGAAAATGGCGAAGAGCCGAATGCGAACCGCCTCCGGCCGGGAGAATTGCGCTCGTACTTCGAGGGATGGAAAGTTGTTCACGACTACGAAGGGAAGCCCTCCGATCCGGCGCACAAACGAGCAGTCGCCGAGATCGTGGCAACACGTCCCTGATCCGCTCCTCACTTCAAAGGAGCGAGGATGTCGTCCAGTCGAGCCGGCGTACCCTCCACGCGCTCCAGTTTTGGATAGCGCAGACCACCGTGATAATCGAGGTCAAACGTTTGGAACTCGTCGTTCCGTTTCATGAGAAGCTTCAGCGGTGTGCTTCCTTTTTCCGCATCCTTAATGGCATCGGCGAGTTTCTCAGGAGTAAATGCCTGGCCATTGACCGCAGTAATCTGCATATCGGGCGTGATGCCTGCTTTAAACGCGAGGCTGTCCCACCAGACATCACTCAACTCCCCGCTATTCTCTACCGAAAATCCCAGCGACGTGGCGAAGTAGATCGGATCGTGCGGCCTTCGCGCTTTTTTGATCCATTCCGGTTCGGAGTCGCTGTAGGCGAGGCGATAGCCGCCGCGGGTGAGACCGTCCTTCGGTGTTTGCGGCGCAAGTGCATAGACGCGTGTGCGCAGAAAGGAAGCCCAGTCGTAGGGCTGTACGGCATTAAGCGTTTCGACCACATCCTCAAGGGTGTACGTTTTTACCGCAAAGCTGCCGTTATCCATGCCCAGGAATGAGCGCGCGAAGTCGTCCAGCGATTTCTTACCGCCGCTTAGCTCGCGAATTTTCGTGTCGGCATCAAGCCAGATCAGCATCCCTTCTGTGTAATAATCTTCGGGCCGCTGCCAGCTCACCCACGGCACGGGGGTTCGTAGAGAAATCGTAGGCTGATTCGTCGTGTCTGCCAGGGGACGCCAGGTTCGTCCCGGATCGATGTCGAAGTCGGCAGCAAAGATAGCGATGAAGTCGCGCGCTTCTTCGGGTGTTCGCAAACCGGAGCGCGCCGTCAGCACCCAGCCCCAGTACTCAGTCATCCCTTCGTAAACCCAGAGCAGATCGTCCTGCATGGGCACGTTGAGATTGGGTGTCAGAAGATCGGCAGGCCGTCGAAATTTACCATTCCACGAATGGGTGTACTCGTGCGCCAGCAGATCCCGTGCGAAGCCTCCCGCCGGCCAATCGGTAAAGAAGTTGGCGTGCGTGCCGTCTTCGCTCGACTGGTGGTGTTCTAGACCAATCCCGCCGACAACATCGCTCAGTAAGAACAGAAAATCGTAATGCCCGTAATGGCGCGAACGATAGAGCAGAGCGGCTTGGCTTACCATGTTCTTCAGCAATTGCACTTGCTCCGGCGTCGCCGCGAGATCGGCGGGCTTGTCGCCGAACAGATCCAGAAAGACTTTGTTCTCCGGCCCGGTCGAGAGGTCAAGCCGTTTAAAATTCTTGCCGGCGTAAACCGGTGAGTCCATCAGCGTGTCGAAGGATGTCTCGCGAAAGTGAACATCGTTTCCCGACTGGGAACTCACTTCAAGAGCCGAGGCGAACTGCCATCCCGCAGGCAACTTCACCGACGGCTCGAAGTGAATCTGCCTCCCATAGAATCCTGCTGGATAGAGTGTTACCTCATTCCAGGCGAGGTCGGCAAGCTGGGACGAGACAGAAATCCGGCCTTCCTCGTCCTTCAACGGCGCGAGGAATTGGAAGGTGACCTCGAGCTCTGTCGTGTTTTGGGGAACGTCAATGTGGAAGGCGTAAACGTCAATGCGATCGCGCAGCCAAGGGATAGGCTTTCCACCTGCTGTAACGATAGGCCCGGCAAGCTTTGAAATAGGACCCGTAGGCGAATGATCGCCCGGTATCCACTTCGGATAGAGCAGCGTGAGCTTGCCCGCCCGCACCGGAACCGTCTCGCGCACATTCACAATGCGGCGCTGTACATCGGTCAGGTCGACCTGAAGCCGGATCGCACCCGGATAGGCAACATCTCGCGGTGCAGGCACCTGAGCAAAGGCGATGGCCGATGCCGCAATCAGACCCAAACCAGCAAGCTTAGACATTCATCCCGCAGTGTAACTCCGAATGACAGTTCACCACGTGGTCGGGGTGGCGCAAATTTTCATTGACACCTCGCGTGCGAATCAACACAATGAACTAAATCCGTTGCACTCTCACCCTTGGGGGGGTTGAACATGTCTTCTACAAGATTGTGCGCGTACGCGCTTGGCGTGTTGCTGTTTGATCCTGCGCTTTGGAGCCAAGCAACCACATCGCTACGCGGAAATGTAACCGACCCGAGCGGGGGTGGCGTGGCCGGCGCCAAAATCACTGCCAAAGACGCAGAGATCAACGTCGAGCGAACGGAGGCGACCGGCACCCATGGCGATTATGCCTTCGCTGCGCTGCCGCCGGGACGGTACGTGCTGAGCGTTATCGCCAATGGCTTTGAACGTTACGAGCAGAATGACCTGCAGTTACTAGTCAACACTCCGACAACCGTCAACTTGACTCTGAAACTCGGTTCCGTGACCGAAACCGTGGCCGTCACCTCCGAAGCCCCGGTTCTGAATTCGGTAGATGCTTCAATCGGCAATGCGTTCAACAATACGCAGGTCAAGCAGATTCCACTCGAAGGACGGAACGTGCCGGATTTGCTGACCCTGCAGGCCGGCGTCGTGTACACCGGCAATCGTCCCGATCTCGACAAGAACAATGACACCCGAAGCGGTTCGGTCAACGGCGCGCGCAGCGATCAGAGCAACGTAACGCTGGACGGAATTGATTCTAACGATCAAGGTCGGGGCTACGCCTTCACTTCGGTGTTGCCTACCACGCTCGATTCCGTGCAGGAGTTCCGCGTCACCACAACAAATTACGGTGCCGACGAGGGCCGGTCATCGGGCGCGCAGGTTTCGCTCGTTACCAAGAGCGGGACCGACAAGTTCCACGGCTCGGTTTACGAATATCTCCGAAATACCAAGACCAGTGCTAACGATTACTTCATTAAAGAGGCCGAATTGCATAGTGGCCAGCCTAACAAGGCGCCGAAGCTAAACCGCAACATCTATGGTGCTTCACTTGGCGGGCCGATCGTGAAACAACGACTTTTCTTTTTCATGAACTACGAGGCGACGCGTGAACGCGAAGAGCAGAGCGTGGTCCGAACGATCCCGTCCGCGACGTTGCGCCAGGGGATCATCCGCTACCAGGACGCAAGCGGCAGTATCACAACTCTATCGCCGACCGATATCACTTCACTCGACCCGCTCCACCTCGGCCCGAACCCCGTCATGCTGAACTACTTCAACACCTATCCTGTGCCTAATGACAATTCAGTGGGCGACGGGTTGAATTATGCCGGCTACCGTTTTGCCGCCCCTATCCGCAACGATAACGACGTCTACATCGCGCGTTTCGATTACCGCGTTGATTCGAATGGCAAGCACACCATCTTTTGGCGCGGTGCTTTGGAGGATCTTTACAATCCGCAAGCGCCGTTCCTGCCAAGTACAGCTCCCGAGCACACGGTGGTCGATCACAGCAAAGGTTTTGCTATCGGCTACACCGGCGTCTTCAGCCCGACGATTGTGAATACGTTTCGCTACGGATTGACCCGCCAGAGTGTGGGCAATCTGGGCAATTCCGATCAGACCTGGCTGCGCTTTCGCGGACTCGATCAGGGAATTATCCGCTCGGAAAGTTTTCAGATGCCGGTCCACAATTTCGTCGACGATCTGTCATGGACCAAGGGCTCACATAGCCTTCAGTTTGGCGGAAATATCGGACTGGTGCGCAACCCGCGCCAGAGTACTCTCGGTTCGTTCAGCGATGGGTTGGCAAATGCGTCTTGGCTGACCACCGCGGGGCTTGCGAACACAAATAATCCATTGAGTCCCGACAGTGGCGGATTTCCCGCGGTCGACTCATCTTTTAACAACTCCTATGATTTCCCGATGATGGCTCTCCTCGGCATGATTACCGAGGGTGACGCCAATTACAACTACAACAAGGACGGAAGCCTGTTGGCTCAGGGCGCCCCTGTGAGACGGCGCTTCGGGCTGAATTGGTACGAGATGTATGCGCAGGATCAGTGGCGCATCAAACCGAACCTGACCCTCACCATCGGGCTACGCTATTCGCTGTTTCCGCCTCCCTGGGAGATTAACGGACTACAGGTAGAACCGAACGTCAGCATCGGCCAACTCTTCAAAAAGCATGAGCAACAAATGTTGCAAGGCGTGCCTGCTAATACTGATCCGCTGATTCAATTCAACCTGGCCGGACCTGCCAATAACGGTCCCGGCTATTATCACTTCGAGAAAACTGATTTCGCACCCCGGCTGGCGCTGGCCTGGTCGCTGCGTCCGCAGAGCGACTGGGGCAAGAAGCTCTTTGGTGGCGACGACAAGACAGTCATCCGCGCCGGCTTCAGCAAGGTTTATGACCGCTTCGGTTTAGGATTGCTCAATACCTTCGATCAGAACGGATCGTTCGGACTTGCCACCGCTATTTCGAATCCGGCTGATGTGCTGACATCTGCGACCGCACCGCGAGTTGCCGATCTGCACACGATACCGACCGTAGCCTTAGACGGGACTCAGCTCATCGTTCCAGCGCCCCCAGGCACTTTTCCGCAGACCCCGCCATCCGCACTCGACAGCGGCGGCTTCGCCATCGCGTGGGGCTTGGACGACACCATAAAGACACCCTATTCCTACACGGTTGACTTCTCTATCGGCCGGGAACTCCCGAAGCAGTTTGCGCTCGAGGTGTCGTACGTGGGCCGCTTTGCACACAATCTGCTCACGCAGCGCGATCTGTTCGAGCCGCTCAATCTACGGGACAAGAACTCGGGCGTGACTTATTTTCAGGCAGCCACGCGCATGTCGGAGCTGTACCGTGCGGGGACGAGCACGAGCAATGTGAACGCATCCACCGTGGGCAAGACGGCTGCTTATTGGCAGAATCTCATGCAGCCGCTGAAAGCAGGTGGAGCATATAGCCTGACGTGCAGTGGCGGTTCGACGACCAATGTGCTGCAAGCCGTGTACGACACCTATTCGTGCGCCAAGTTCAATGAGACAACGGCTCAGGCAAATATAGATGTCTACGGCGGAATCCCGGACGCGAATCTGGACGGCGTTTCGTACAACCTGAACACGGGCCCGTTCTCGTTTTACAATCAGCAGTACTCTTCCCTGTACGCCTGGAGCAGCATCGGAAACTCCAGCTATAACGCCCTGCAGGTCAGCTTGCGCAAACGTTTCAGCGCCGGACTGCAGTTCGACTTCAACTACACGTTCTCGAAGTCGATGGATATCTCATCCGACGCCGAGCGCATTGGGCCCTATGGCGGTCTGGGTGGGCAAGTAATCAATCCATTCTCGCCAAACCAGCTCCGGGCGGTCTCGGACTTTGACACACCCCATCAGATCAACGCAAATTTTATCGTCGAGCTTCCTTTCGGCAAGGGCAAATACTTCGCGCGCAATGCGAGCGGACTGCTGGATGCCTTCATCGGCGGCTGGCAACTTTCGGGAATTTTCCGTTGGACCAGCGGCTTCCCGGTGACGGTTGATAACGGCTTCTTCTGGCCGACAAACTGGGAGGAGGAAGGAAACGCGCTCACGGTGGTAACGCCTAAGAGCGGCGCATTTAAGAATGGCGACGGAACAGTCAACATGTTCGCCGACGGCAACGCCGCCGTCGCTGATTTCATTCACCCGTTTCCAGGTGCCAGCGGCTCGCGCAACACGTTCCGCGGCGACGGATTCGCCGGCTGGGACACCAGCCTCAGCAAACGCTGGCGCATGCCATGGGAAGGCCACGCCCTGCAACTGCGTTGGGAAGTGTTCAATGTTCCTAACCTGACGCGCTTCGATGTACAGTCGAACAGGCCTGAAATCGATCTTTCGACTCAGTTCGGCAACTATACGAACTTGCTGACTCAACCGCGCGTCATGCAGTTCGCGCTGCGCTACGAGTTCTGATTCGTCATCTCAGTTTGGCGATCAGCACCGTCATGTCGTCGTGCTGCGGAGCGCTTTGCGTGAATTGATCGGCAGCGTCAAACACCGCCGTCAAAACTTCAGAAGCTTCCCGTGAAAAGTGCTGCTCGACTACAAGGAAAAGCCGCTCTTCGCCCCATTCCTCTTCGCCGCGTGTTTGGGCTTCGCTAATGCCGTCGGTGTAGGCAAGGAGCAGATCGCCTTTCCCAAGACGAATTTTTTGTTCACCATACGGGACTTGGGGGACCAACCCGACGGGCGGTCCGCCGGCATCGAGCCGCACGTGCTCGAAGCGGCCCCCGGCTTCACGCAGCAGAAGCGGAGCGTTATGACCGGCATTTACGTAATCGAGCGTGCCGCTTGCCGGATCGTAGATAGAGAAGAAGAACGTGGCATAGCGGTTCACTGCCGAGGACTCGTAAACCAGGTGATTCATTCTCTGCATGAGCGTTGACAGATCGACTGAGCCGACATAAGTGAGCGTGCGCAGGAAAGCGCGCAGACTGGCCATCAACAACGCAGCGGAAATGCCTTTTCCCGATACGTCACCGATAGCGAAGCCGAGACGACCATCGCCTAGTTCGAAGACATCGTAGTAGTCACCGCCTACACCCTGCGCGGGACGGCAATGCCCCGCCAGCGTGATTCCAGACACCGCGGGCAGGACTTGCGGAAAGAGCCTTTCCTGGACTTCGTGCGCGATCTCGAGCTCTCGATCCGTACGGGCGCGTCGTGCCGCTTCTTCAGCCAGAGACTTTGCAAGTTCGTTCACCTCGAGGGCGAGCCCGGTCTGGGTAGCGACCGATTGCAGCACCCGCAGATCGGTAGGCGTGTACGGCTCCTCGGAACGCTTCGCGCCGAGCGTCATGACGCCCTGGAGCCGGTTCCGGCCCGGTAGAGGAAGCAGCAATTCAGCCTCCGCTTCATCGAGGATGCTGCGCTCTTCGGCGCTTGCCTGCTGTAGCCACTCTTCGGGCCGGTCGCGGTACACCGTCGTCGCGCGATTCGCTCGCATGAGGTTGCCGACCGTAACTGAATTTTCCGGTAGCGGCGCCATAGCGGAGGTTGCCAAACCGACCGCGTATTCGGGCCGAAAGACCGCGCTCGTGCGCAGCCACACCGAAACTTGCGGCACGTGCAGAACTTCCGAGATGCGGCGCGCGACCGTCTCAATCAAGCGCGCGCGATCGGGCAACTTGCGGGCGTACTCTGAAAGCTCACTCAGCACCAGTTCTGCTTCGTATGCTTCTCGAAAGAATTTGCGGTCGATGAATCGCTGAAGCCGTCGGCCCAGGCCGCCGCTGGTGGTGAACGCCCAGATCAGCAGCGCGACGAGATCTCCAGCGATCAGCCGGTCCGCAGTCTGGTGCCGGGTGGCCTCGATCAGCGGGATGACGGCGAACCAAACGACCAGGACAGCAACGACGATTTCGAGAATGTAGACAGAGACTTGCGCCAAAACATATTTAGTACCCATGCGCACGAGAACGCGAATGTCCATCGCGCGGTGAACGATTAGTACGTAGGCGAGCGTCAGCGGGAAGAGGACGAGAAACGGCGTGGTGACCTCGAAAAGAGAGCCGTGGTGCGGATCGAGACCGAAGTATGGGAGAATGCCGAAAATCATGAGCGCCGGGCCAAGTGAAAGGGTGCTGCCGGTAGCAAGTACACGTAAACGGCGCCGCGCATCGGGCGTAGAAGTGGTACGCAGTTTATCGAAAATTGCGATGAGGAAGATCAGGATGGAGACCGCGCCTGTCCAGCCGTACACGGTGTGCATGAGCGGATTCCAATGGAGTATTCCTTGCAAACCTGATGCATCAAAGCTGTGGTAGTACATGAAGCTGAAGTAATAGACACAGCAGACCGCCTGCGTGCCCACCACGATCCACTTGAGCGCAGGAAGCTTGCGATCAATGCGTGAGCGCTCCGGGAAGTAAAGACCGAACCAGAGCAGCGCGGGCAGGCCCATAAGTATTTCAGCGAAGACACTCCAGGAGCCAAACAGTTTGTACCATGCGCCACCCCACCAAGCAGGCTGAATGTCGCCAAACGACGCCTCCCAGAAGGTCATCAGGCACAAAACTAGCCAGGCGTTTGGATCGGCCGGGCGGGCCGCCACAACCCAATAGCCAACAAGGAGGCCGAGCAGCGGCACCCCTACGACGAGAACATAATAAATAACGAGACTAGGAGTAAGTTTTACTTTCCAATGCGCGGGCAGGCGTAGCACAACCCTTTTCTGCACGTTGTCCTTAGTGCGGACGCCTATGCGCAAGGATTCGCCTGGTTTTGCATGGGCTAGGAAATCCGTTACCTGGTAATCGCCCGTGAACGGCTCGTCGCGGAACGACTCGAATTGGTCCCCTTCGCTCAGTCCAGCCTGTTTAGCTTCTTCGCCGAGAGCAAACAAGGTGCCTTCGTCATGAATGTCAAACGGCAGGACGGGGTTGGATCTGCTGCTGAAGCGTTGTTCGTACAGAGACGCGACACCGGCGACGTAGTATCCCATGCTGATAGCGATCCAGATCAGCAGAGCGACGTAGAGAGCGGGCCTCCTTGCAGCCGTCATTCCTTCTTGTAGACGACCCCGTTCTTCATGACGAATCGGACTCGCTGCGTAGCCGATATATCTTCAAGCGGATCGCCGGCAACTGCGATAACGTCCGCGTACTGACCGGCCTTCAGCATGCCGATTGCGCCCTCCCAGCCGAGCAGTCTCGCGCCATTGAGCAGGTCGGCGCGGAGTACGTCGAGTGGCTTCATTCCGTACTGAACCATGAGAGCAAATTCTCGGGCTTGCGTCCCGTGCGGAAACGGGCCTACATCGGAACCGACCGCCATCGGAACTCCCGCGGCTAACTGTTTGCGAAACTCGCGAGCATGATAGCCGATCGCCTCCGACTCGAGCTGTTGGGTCTCGGGTGAAGGAGCGCGCTTCGAGAAGTATTCAGAAATGGTGAACGTCGGGACGGCGGGGATACCCTTCTCGCGCATGATGCGCATCGTCTCGTCGCTTAATTGATCGGCATGGTCGATGGAAGACACGCCAGCACGCGCGGCGTAATTGGTTCCGGGTTCGCCGGTGGCATGCACGGCGACACGTTTACCGACACGGGTAGTCTCCTCCACGGCTGCGCGAAGTTGAGCTTCCGTGTATTGGTACGGTGTCGAGAAGTTGCCGTCCTTAAACGAATCGTGCCCGGTTTCGTACATCTTGATGAAGTCGGCGCCGGCCTTGAATTGTTCGCGGATGACAGAAATGATCTGATCGACGCTATTAGCGTACGTCGCGTTTGAAAGAATGTGCTGCTCAGGGTTGAAATGATTCGCGTCCTCGTGGCCGCCGAGTATGTCGACGGCATTTCCGCTGACGCGCAGCCGTGGCCCAGGGATCTGGCCCTTATCAATGGCGTTGCGAACGGCCGAATCGGCAGCACCCGCGCCCTCCGTTCCCATGTCCCGTTCCGCCGTAAAGCCTGCCAGGAGATCGTCACGAGCGGCAAGCACAGCGGTGATCGTGCGCTGAGGAACTGATTCTTCGACTGTCTGCAAATCCTCCGCGCCCGGATGCAGGAACAGGTGCACGTGCGCATCGATCAAGCCGGGCATGAGCGTGGTATCGCCCAAATCCACTTGCTCCACGCCCCCAGGATGATTGACAGATATACCGACAGCCGTGATCCGCTCGCCCTCAACCAAAACTTCGCCCGGGGAAACTGTTCGTCCCGCAGCAATGTCGAGCAGGTGCGCAGCCCGCAGAACGACGGGATGCGGCGCACCCACAGGCTGCTGGGCAGCGGACGCGCTCACCGCGAGCAATACCGCTGCGGTTAGTTTCATGAACCGGGAGCTCCGGCCGCGGCCGGTACAGCATCGACAAGCTGATGAATCGCCGGTGCGATTTGAATCAGCAGGTCTCCTACGCGTTTGTTGTCGTACCGGGTCGCAAGCTGCTCGGCCTGTGTACGCCACGGCGCCGGCTGCGCCTTCTGGCTTTCCAACTGTAGGAGGGCTTCGCTTCCTGTCTGACAAAGCTCTCTGGTGGCGCTGGCCAGGGGAATGGCTTCAATCAGCAGCGAGTTCACTTGGCCCATGGCGCCGACTTGTTGAGCCGCGTCGGCCCAACGCGAGAGTTGGTTGCGCAGCTGTTGGCCATTTCGCTGATCTGTTGGAGCCGCCAGATACTTTGTCACGGCCTCGCGGAAGTCGCGTGCTTTATCGCTCTCAGGAGGAATAGCGTCAACAAGGCGATTAAAGGGCGTAGAAATGGAGTAGCGTTCCGCGTGCCGCGAGTAGCCCTTCACTGGTTCGAGCACCTCAGAAAATTGATCCAGCGGCTCATAGGGCATGGTTCCTGCCAAGCGCTGCCGCATGAGTTCGAGACTCGTCCGCTGTTGCAAACCAGACCACTCCAGCCAATTACTCGTAAGCGCCATCCGCCGATACATCGACTGCGTGTCGGTCACCTGCTCCGGCGACCAAAAGCGTTCAGCAATTGCGGCTAGCCGAGGCCATAGCTTGGCATCCAGATTTTCAGCGGTGGCAAGTTCTTCCCACATAGCCGCCTCGCCACCCAGAATCAGTTTGGCTTGCTCCGGCGTCAGATCAGCCGGCGTGCCGGGTTTCGGCCTACCCTTCGCCTCTTCCTGCTCTTCATTGTCTTCATGGCCCGGCGTAGGAGCCGGCGCTTTCATCGGATCGATCGAGTAATGGTAAGAAGCCGGGTACATGAGATCGAGATAATAGCCGGCTGAGAGAATCCCTTGAAATCCTTCGCGCGCTCCCGGCCATAGCGAGGGCTGACCACGCCACGACTGCACCAGGATGGATTTCGGCAGATCTGGTTGCAAAATTTCGTCCCAGCCCTCCATGTGCTTGCCGTGGCTGGTCACGATTTTCAGCAAGCGCTGATTGAAGTAGGTCTGTAGCGCTTTGCCGTCGGCAAGCTTGTGCTTCTTCATGAAGCGGCGAACGGCCGGACTGGTGTTCCATTCTTTCGGATTGACCTCGTCGCCGCCGATGTGGAAATACTCGTCCGGGAAAAGCTTCGCCATTTCACCTACGAATCCGTTCAGGAAACGATAGGTCGACTCCCTGGTAGGATCGAGCAGGTGCGCAAACACCCCGGCGCCGCGCACAATTTCGTATTGGGCTTTAGGGTCGACGCCGAGTTTTGGATATCCCGGAAGCCAGCTTGAAGCATGGCCCGGCATGTCGAATTCAGGCACAATGCGCACGCCGCGCTCACGTGCATACGCAAGAACGTCGCGAACCTGCGACTGCGTGTAAAACATTCCGTCAGAGCCCTGCCGTTGAAGCTGAGGGAATTTTTTGCTTTCGATGCGGAAGCCCTGGTCGTCAGAAAGATGCCAGTGAAGGACATTGAGCTTGACAGCTGCGATCCCGTCGATGGTGCGCTGGACATCCTCGATCGGAATGAAATGCCGGGAGACGTCAAGCGAGAGACCACGCCAGCCAAAGCGAGGCTCATCACGGATCGTAACGGCAGGAATCGAGAAGCCCGGCGTACCTGAGCCGTTCACCGCCTTCGTCTGACCCGTCAATTGCAGCAACGTCTCAAGGCCCCGCAGAATGCCGAGCGGACGATCAGCGCTCAGGCGAATTCCCCCCTCAGAAACAGCGAGCGAGTAACTTTCTTCATCGCCGAGACGTTGCGGCGCTTTGTGATCGCGGCGTTCGACGATGATGGTGAGATTGGGGTGCTCGCCTGGCCCTTCCACGGCAGACTGGGTCTTGGGACTAGCTGCCCCTCCAACAATTTGCAACATAACAGGGATTCCGGTCTGCCGCGCTAAACGTGTGATGAAGCGATTCACTGCGGGCAGGAGTCGTTCGTCTTTCACGCCGTCACCGGTGAGGAGAACGCTGAAAGACACGTTCAGCGGTAATGATTCACCTGAGCCGGGGATAACGCTCATCGGCCAAGGCATAAGCGGTAAGGAATTCATGCCGGGCGTAGTCTGCCCGTAGGCCAGCGCCGCTGCGCAAGCAAGAAACAGCAAAACGTTCTTGGTCAAGCTAATAAGCTTACCCGAACCGCTGCTATGGCGCAGCCTGTGACGACAGCCTTCTGGCACAGTCTCAAACAGGAGAACGCGAGTGGTCTGCCAAGTTAAATTGCGTCTTAGAGCGAGCGCGAATGCGCGAACTCTCGATGCGCGGAAATCCCGAACAAGTTGTTTTCTATGTGCTAGGCTTTCGCAGGATGCCGCCGTCAACCAGGTTCGATCTGGCCGCAAGTGCGTATCAGGAAATGGTCCACGAAGGATTCGCACCAGACTTCTCCCCTGCGGCCCTGCAGCAGGTGAAGACGATTGCTGCCGGATCCGCTGGCCCCACAAATGAAAACCTACGCGACTTGCGTAATTTGCTCTGGTCTTCTATCGACAACGACGGCTCACGCGACCTCGATCAAATCGAAGTCGGGGAACAAACGTCCGAGGGCATTAGAATTCTGGTCGGCATTGCCGACGTGGGCAGCGATGTTCCAATCGGCTCGCCCATAGATGAACACGCAGCTTCGCAGACGACATCCGTCTACACTCCGGCGCGAGTTTTCCCCATGCTGCCTGAGGAGTTGTCGACCGGCCTCACATCCCTGTCACCCGAGGGTGATCGCTCTGCCGTGGTCATCGAGTTCTTGGTGGCCGCCGACGGCACGCTTGGCACAACGGCGGTCTATCGCGCACTTGTGCGGAATCGCTTCCAACTCACTTACGGAACGGTGGGGCCTTGGCTGGGCGGTCAGGCGGCCGCTCCGGAAAACATAGCTGCAAATGCCGAGCTGGTCGCACAGCTAAAGCTGCAGGACAAAGCCGCATCTCTGCTCCGCGAGCAGCGGCAGCGTATGGGCGCACTCGTCTTCGATCGCATCGAGGCACAGCCTATTGTGCAAGACGGCGAGGTTCGAACCGTTGTCGCACGTCCAAGAAATCGTGCAAGTGACCTGATCGAAGACTTCATGATCGCGGCCAACGAAGTCATGGCTCGCACTCTTAGTAATGCGGGCGTCCCCTGCATCAGACGTGTGGTGAAGGCCCCTGATCGGTGGCCGCCTATCGTCAGTCTTGCTGCTGCGCGCGGTGCGACGCTTCCGATCGAACCTGACTCGGCATCCTTGGCCGCCTTCCTCGCAGACCAGCGGCAAAAGAATCCCAGTGAGTATCCTGATCTGTCCCTCTCCGTTCTCAAGCTAATGGGGCCCGGAGAGTACGTAGTGGAGCGCCCGGGTGACAAAAGCGTTGGGCACTTCGGACTCGCTGCCACCGATTACACACATTCGACCGCGCCGAACCGGCGATTCGCCGACCTTGTTACGCAGCGCATCGTGAAAGCGGTTTTGACAAAAGCACAGCCGCCGTACCTGGATGACAACCTAAGTCAGATCGCACAAAACTGTACTGCCAGAGAGGACGCAGCTCGCAAGGTAGAGCGCACTATGAACAAGCGCGCCGCGGCACTCGCCTTCCAGAACCGAATCGGGCAAGAGTTTAACGCCGTTGTGACTGGCGTCACGCCCAAGGGAGTTTTCGTGCGGGTGTTGAATCCACCGATCGAGGGACGTCTGATGCGGGGCGAGCAGGGCGTCGACGTCGGCGATCAGCTACGAGTCAAACTACTTGATACTGATCCCGCGCGCGGATTCATAGATTTCGGCCGATAAACACGGATTGCCGACTCGCATCTACCGATGTGGTTCTTTGAATGAGATCTTCAGGACGCGGCCTTCAGTACCTACCCGCCACCCTGCGTCCTTATCCGCGAAAGCAACAGCCCAGTAGTTAGCAATTCCCGGCAGGCTGAACCAGACATCGCCTTCGTTCGGTGTCCAGGCTGCTCCGGCCGGCCCCGTAATGACAACTCGATTCTCCTCGCGGCCATTGTGTTCATCGTCTTCACGCTCGTTTCTGGCATCGCCTTCGCCATGAGGATGCTGACGATCGAGCACATAACTCAGTCCATACACTGCGCCTGGAAAAGGAGGACGAGTCGCGAGCTGCCAAGAACGGCCACTATCGCGCGAGCGAGCAACAGTATCTGCAAATGCGGCAGGCGCGGCCAGATTGCCGGCGCCCAGAATGCCATGCCGCGAGTCGCGGAAAGCAACCGTGAACACACCCGATTCCGGCGTACCCTGCACGACTGGAGTGTCGTTGCTTCGCCAAGTGCCGCCTCCATCGTTCGTGGCAAGAATTCTGGCTTTCGCGGCGCCGCCGGTCCCGATCCAGGCATGCTGTTCACCTTGCGTCGCGACACATGTTCCGGCCGCGGCGAAAGATGCCTCACGGGGCTGGGCCGGGGGCAGTTGGTCACCAACATCGATCCAAGTCTTGCCATCAGTCGTGCGGATTGCACGGAACCGGCCATCGAGTGAATCGCTGGTCGCCAGCCCTCGTTTTGGAGTCCAAAAAGCGAAGGAGTCATAGAAAGCATTCGGGGTCTGATTCTGAAATTCCAAAGACCAGGATTGCCCTCCGTCTTCCGTTTTGTAGATGCGTGAATCTGCGCCCGTGCCCGCCGAAAGAAGATAGGCTATTCTCTCGCTGACTCCTTCCACATCTCGGAACTGGAGCCTTTCGGCGCCTGCGACCACTCCCTTTTGCCAGGTCTGTCCCCCATCGGTTGTCTTGACCCAGGTTCCTCCCACTCCGCTTGCCCAAACGATTCGTGAGTTTACCGGGCTGACAGCCTGAAGGCGATTGGTAGTGCCGCTCACTTGAGGAGTGAGGACCGGCGCCTGCAGGCCGCCCGACATTTCGGGGTGATTGAGTGCCGCGCTGAGGAACACTCCGGTGAAGGAGACGAGTAGGACCGCAACTGATAGCTGATAGCGCATCAAACCCTTCTCTCTCCACGAAACGCGCTAGTCGTCGCCGGACAAGCTCAAACGAGTTGTCTCACATGCCCTCAAATTCGGCCCAAACCACGGTGTGGTCGGAAGCGCCCGCCGCTTTGCGCGGTTCCAGGTCGACCTCTACTAGACGGCAACCCGCAACGAGCGGGGTCGTTGCAACAATATGGTCGATGCGCCAGCCCCAGTTGTTCTCAAATGCGTTGCGGAAATAGTCCCAATACGTGTATTGAATACGTTCAGGATGAAGGATTCGGAAAAGATCGGTAAAGCCCCAGTCGCGGACTTCTTTGAAAGCATTGCGCGCGTCGATATGAAAATCGACATCGTTCACCCGCCGGTCTGGATGATAGACATCGAGCGGTTCGGGGGCAACATTGATGTCGCCTAGCCAGAGAGCGGGCTGAGTGGGATCGAGACGCTCCTCGAAGTACCGCTTCAGATGCTTGAACCAGAGCAGCTTTGCAGCGTATTTTTCGGATTTGATCGAGTACCCTTGCGGCACATAAGTGTTGATGATGGGGATGCCCGCGACGACAGTTTGCAGGATGCGCACATCTTCGTTATCGGGCTGGTCATGCAAGCCGTGAACTATCATTTCTGGTCTTTCGCGCGTGAGCGTCGCAACACCGTTATATGACTTCATACCGCGAAATGCGGCATGATAACCCGCCTGACGAATCGCTTCGACCGGAAATTCGGAGTCCTGCACTTTGGTTTCTTGCAGACACATCACGTCGGGCTTGTGGCGTTCCAGCCATTCGACCAAAATGGGTAGCCGTCTTCGAAGCGAATTCACGTTGAAGGTGGCAATTTTCATCTGATGTTGCCCGCGGACAAATTAGTGGCTGGCGTGACGACTGAGTCTCGCTTACCTACGCACCGTCGCTGTCTCAGTCTTTTCAAGAAAGCTGGCCGGCAATGCCCAGGCAAACAAAACGCCGCCGCTACTCGTCATGATGTATTGCCGCCCGTCGAGTTCGTAGCCGATCGGCGAACT